>CAMQGK010000154.1:255000-270000 GCA_947000775.1 Pterois miles | reverse complement strand
AATGTTACACACTGCTCCTTTAATACTTTCATATAGTTTTATTTTTATTAAACTTATCCAGCGAGACTTGCACTGTGTTGGGCAGTATTACAGAGGTGAGGGGTCAAAGGTCACAGCATTCCTGTGTTATGGAACAGCTGATGCAGACAGATAAAGAGAGAAAATAAAAAGGGCCTCTCTTAATTCATATTTAAAATCCATTATTGAGTGTTTATGAATCTGTGTCTGGCAGCAGATTGTTATTGCAGTACTAAAATGTGAGTGGGCCTCATTATTAGTCGTCAGCAGGCGGCTTCACGCCTCCTGAAGCAGCAGCACCGGGAGAGGATTTGACTTCCTGTGAAATGCTTAAATACGTCTCCTCCTAGGGAGTAATAAATTACCTCTCTGAGCCATTTCAGATGAAATGGCCTCTTTCCTGCAGCTCGTGTGACGGAGCATTTCCCCGACTTACACTCCTGACGTTAAGTATCATCTGTTTTTTGACTCGGCTGCAGCGGCTGTCCTTTTTTGGCTTTTGTTTTCTACACAGTGGCTTCATTTATTTCACTTCGTTTTGTTTCCTCATGAGAAAAAGGAATAGATTAGACGACATCTTGATGAACTAAATGAGGGCCATTATCTCCTCTTTTACTGCAGTTATGGGCTTTTCTCTATGGCAAATAATAAAATCTAATTATTAGCTTTTTCACTTATTTTTCACATTTATTTCTTCATTTATGTCTGTGTATGTATATTCATTTAAAATGTATGTATTTATTTGTTTATCATATTATTTATTACATATATATTACTCTCACTTTTTAAATAAAACGTATGCTGAGTGTGTGCAGGAGTTGACTTCTCAGCTTGGACTGGAACGCCCGCCCAAAACCAGCTGATTGACAGCTGTGTAGTAAAGGGATAAAAATAAATTAATTACATCATATAAATAAATATATCTTGTAAAATAAGCAGAAGAAATAGAATAATGTATATGCTAATGTTACATATATATTTTAAAAATATATAAATATATACAGAAATAAATGAGCAAATACATGTGATGTAATTATTACTATTACTATAGTTTTATTATTTGTCTTTGTATTTCTACATTTATTTATGATTTTTCTTTAATTATCTTTATTTTTCAACATTTTATTTAATTATTCTTATATTTATGCATTTATTTATTATTTATTATTTTATTTAATTATTCTTATATTTATGCATTTATTTATTATTCTATCTAATTCTTTATATTTTCACATTTATTATTTTATGTAATTATTGTAATATTTCTACATTTAATTATTATTATTTTATTATCTTTCCACATTTATTTCCTGATTCTTTACAGATTTATTCTTTTTATGGCACTGCTACATCAGTTAAGTTACAGACCTGATTTCAAATCCCTGCTCCTGGTTTATGAATCACTACATGATTTAAAATACATCTCTGATCCTCCTGCTACAGGATCAATCCACCAGATCAGGCTGCTGCATCAAACCCAAGTATTGAGGCGCTGATTTTAGCTTCTATAGTGCTCAGATCAGTTGTTTTCTTTCAGTTCTTCATTCATTTACAGCACAGGGAGAACAGCAGATCAAAATAAAGGCTGAAACGTGTTCAGAAACCTCCATGTGTCCGAGGTGTGCGACTCCGGAGGTCAGCTTCGGTGACGTTGTCGCCTGTTTCGTCTGCAGAGGTTCCCGGACGGAGGAACGAGCGTTTCTACGACTGCTGTAAGGAGCCGTACCCTGACGTGACCTTCACCGTGGTGATGAGGAGGAGGACGCTCTACTACGGACTCAACCTGCTCATCCCCTGCGTCCTCATCTCCACCCTGGCTCTCCTCGTCTTCCTGCTGCCCGCTGACTCCGGAGAGAAGATCTCCCTGGGTGAGGACTCCGCCGTGTGTCTGAAACTGGCGTCAGCATGCTAGCTCTACCTCAGTGTGAAGTACGTAATGCCGACCAAACACCAGGAGACTTTGACAAGACTGTTACTGAAGTCTGACACCCTCTCACGTCTAAAGACAAAAAGAAGTTTTTAGTCTCAGACTGTTTTTAGTCTCAGACTGTTTTTAGTCTCAGACTGTAATATGTAAGACTGGGAATCTTACAGGGTCACTTTTTACAGACTACGACTGGATTCCCTCAGAGAGGTCATGACTTTTACCAGAAGAAAAACTGTTGAGAAACGAGTGGACAGAAACTGAGTGTTCTAGCTAGCTAACCACTGTCCTGACTGGGGCTACCAGCAAGCTAATGTTAGCTGCTGCAGTGTTTGTTATTAGCGTACAGGCTAACTGTACGTTTCAGCTGAAGATTGCTGGCTTCTACCATATAAATCAACATGTTTATACTGTATATGAGCAGACTGCAGCCAGATTTACTGTATATAATTGAAGCCAGCTGATGAAACTGTTGTTTTCCTGTGTACGGTGCGCTCCTCTCTGGTGCTGGGCTTTGTGATAGTGAAAGAAATGGTGCCTTAAGATAAGATAAGATATTCCTTTATTGGTCCCACAGTGGAGAAATTCACAAATTCTGGTGTGGTGGTGTTTACTGTGTTCACCGGTTGGTCCCTGAACGCCCCTCATGTCGCATTCACGACCTCGTCAGTGGAAAGTCTCTGAAAGCTCAGAGTTCACGACTTGTGACGAGTTTGTTGACGTTGTGAGAAATGCTGGAGCCCATGGACGTTCATTTATCGCTGCATAATGAGTTCATATTGTACAGTGTATTGTAAATTTAGTCATATATTGTTTTTCTTTTTAATTTTATAATCTCTCTGAGGAAAACGTTGATATTATCAGCGACCTCATCTTTCTCCTCTGTCATTATGTCTTTACATTTCCTTCATTATGTTCCCCACTAGCTAGCTGGCTAAACGGTTAGCGTCTGTGGCTTCTAGACTCGGACAGTAACGTTAACATTGCCATTGCTTAGCAGCGGTGTTCTTCACGACTTAACCACTTGAACGCAACACATATCGTGATCATGACTCGTAAACACGACTTCCATTTGATGGCACCATTAAAGCTCTCTCAACTTTTCAGCACCAGGTGCGTAGTGGAGATGGAGATCTTCAAGATTTTATCTTTAAGGAGCTGATCACTAGACACACGTCACCAGCAAAACCTTTGTTTTCCTGCGGTACATATGCGTTTCTCTCTTACGCCACGTGTCACATTTTTGGCCCAGGCGCCCAATCAAATCAAGCAAGAGGCAGGCTTTACCACTTCCTTCCTGTTTTGATGCCGGTAGACGTGGTAGAGCTAGTTAGCTAGTTAACTGTGGGACTGAGAGAGGGAAGGGGGAATTAACATCTCATGTCCTGAAGGTTTCATGTTGACCACTGTCTTAGAAAGAAAGAGGTGCAGAGGTGCACCAGCTGTTTTGCTTTGACGCCTTTTGCCAAGGGTCATTTTTGAAGTGGGTGATTAGCCTCTAAAGGTATCGAGTGCCGATACCCAGCCCTCGTCAGAAGCACCAAAAGGTTTGTTCCTCGCTGCCAGGTGGAAGTACAGCGATAATATAATAGATCATATAATATTCTGAAGTCACATAGCGAAACTGATAAACAGTCGCTCAGCTGAAAAGCGACGGCTCGCTGACAGGTTTGATTTCCAGAGTAAATTAAATTTCCAGTGAAAGACGTCGTATCTGATCTCAGCAGCCTGAAGCCTCCCGGCAGCTTTGACTTCCTGCTTCAGGTTGTTTCGTGGCTGATGAGTATCGACTCGGAGACATCAGTCATCTGAGGGCTCGGCAGAGGAAACAGCCGGCCCAAATACCTCCTGCAACCACGCGCTCAGGTCGACCAAAGACTCATCTTCCTGGTGGTCTCTGGACACAGCTTTTATGGGGACTATTTCTTCTGTAGAAAGTAGTTCCAACCAAATACAACAGGCAGTGAAATAAAACCAGAATCTGTCTGCATGAACAGACGCTAAAGATGAGAAGGTGAACAAAGCATGTTGTTTTTATAATTTTGTTGAACGGACCGGCACCCACTGGACCTCAGCTGTCACAGTACATCCTCTAAGTATATGTAATATAATAGTATAGATTAATAGTAGGGCGGTCAATTGATTGAAATGACACATTTTCTGTTCAAAATGAACCTTAAAGGGAGATCAGTCCAGTATTTAATCCTCTTATCAACATGTTAGTGGACTAATATGCTGCTTTATCTACATGTATGCATATATTTATTATTGTAAATAAATTAACAACACTAATCAATGACAGATATTGTCCAGAAACCCTCACAGATTCTGACTTTAGCATCAAAAATCTGCTCCAGTCATAACGTGGTTTCTGGTCTGTGCACATCTGACATTTCCAGTGTGTTGTCACAGATGGGTGGAAAACCCGTGCAGAGTAAAAAATACCAAACAGCTCATGTTCGCGCAGGAATCGTAAACCGTATGAGGTCAGATTAGTCTCAGTATTCACAAATACACGCAGAAGGATTCAGAAGTGTGTTTTGTGATTGACAGTATATATAAACGACTCTCTCCACACTAATATTTATCTAAACACACAAAAGTAGAATAGAGTAGTAGTTAAAATTGTTTGCAGTATTTACACTTGTAGATGTTACATCTATGTACAAACTGCTTATGTGTAAACTTCACTGCATTTGTGTGGGTTTTATGAGACTCCCCTGACCAATCAGATGTCTCCCTCCTTTTCAGCCAATCACGAGCGTGTCCCCACAAGGGTATGATTGACCTGACTTGTAACCTGGTATAAAGTGAGCTTTAAGCAGTCACATATGAAGATCTGGACTCTGAGACCCACTTCAGTCCACATTATTTTTTTGCTTCTTTGGTTAGTTTTCCTATATTTTCCTGATATCTGACCCAGAGGTTTCTACCTAATACAAGAAAAACAAACTTAAAGCTTTCTGTCTGTGAACTTCAGTTTAGTTTTTAAAGAAAGGAGCTCCTCCAGTGAAATTTGACAACACACCAAACAACCCGGATTCCTCTCATGGAGTTCAGTCCGGGGTTTCGTCGTTGATCTGTAGAAACATCCTGTTGTCTCATCTGCCTCCTCCAGTCTGGAGCTGGGCTCGTCACTGAGAGCTGGAGGAGGTTGTAGTTATCGGGTGGCTGGTCGTTGGACCCGAGGACGCGGCAGCTTGCTGAACTCTGTGATGAAGTGTGAGTAATGCCTCTGTCTGTGTGCAGGTATCACAGTGCTGCTCTCGCTCACCGTCTTCATGCTGCTGGTAGCTGAGATCATGCCGGCCACCTCCGACTCTGTTCCTCTCATAGGTGAGACCCTCGCCGATGGAGCTCTGTCCCTCCATCGCCTGAGCACCGCCTCTGGATGCATTTAAAGTGAAAGTCTGTGCTAGAGAAGAGTGGAAGATGGAGGGAGCTGCAAACAGCTGAGCCCGTGAACTGTAATCTGACCTTTGACCTCTGTGTTTCAGCTCAGTACTTTGCGACCACCATGGTGATCGTGGGTCTGTCGGTCATCGCCACAGTTCTGGTTCTCCAGTATCATCACCACGACACCGACGGAGGACACATGCCACAGTGGGTCAGTCATCCCTCCTCTTCCTCCTCCCCTCTTCCTGTTATCTTCCTCCTCCTCTCCTCTTGTTGTGTTCCTCTTCATTGTTATCCTCCTCTTTCTCCTCCTCTTTCTCCTCTTCTCTTCCTCTTCTCATCCTCTGTCTCCTCTTCCTCCTCCTCCTCCTCTCTTCCTGTTTTGCTCCTCTTCATTGTTATCCTTCTCTTTCTCCTCTTCTCTTCCTCTTCTCATCCTCTTCTCATCCTCTGTCTCCTCTTCCTCCTCCTCCTCCTCTCTTCCTGTTTTGCTCCTCTTCATTGTTATCCTTCTCTTTCTCCTCCTCTTCTCATCCTTTTCTTGTCCTCTTCCTCCTCTTCTCCCTCTCTTCTCCTCTTCCTCTTCTGTTCCTCCTCCTCTCCTTCTCTTCTCCACTTCCTCTTTTCTTCCTCCTACTCTTCTCCTTCTCTTCTCATCCTCTTCTCTTCCTCCTCCACTTATCCTACTCTTCTTCTCTCCCTCCTCCTCCTCTTCTCTTTTCCTCTTCTTCTTTTCTTCCTCCTACTCTTCTCCTCTTCTCCTCTTCTCTTCCTCCTCCACTTATCCTTCTCTTCTCCTCTTCTTCTTTTCTTCCTCCTACTCTTCTCCTTCTCTTCTCCTCTTCTTCTTTTCTTCCTCCTTTACTCTTCTCCTTCTCTTCTCCTCCTCTTCTCTTCCTCCTCCACTTCTCCCTTTTCTTCTACTCTTTCCTCTTCTCTTCCTCCTCCACTTATCCTTCTCTTCTCCTCTTCCTCTTTTCTTCCTCCTATCTTCTCCTTCTCTTCTCCTCTTCTCTTCCTCCTCCTCTTCTCCTTTTCTTCTCTTCTTCTTTTCTTCCTCCTACTCTTCACCTTCTCTTCTCCTCTTCTTCTTTTCTTCCTCCTACTCTTCTCCTCTTCTCTTCCTCCTCCACTTCTCCTTCTCTTCTCTTCCTCTTTTCTTCCTCCTAGTCTTCTCCTTCTCTTCTCCTCCTCTTCTCCACATGTGTGTGGGCCAGTTGCACAAGGTTAAGGTTTCCTTAAAATAATGTTCATTGCACAAAACACCCTTAAGTCTTCTTAAGGTTTCCTTAAAATCTTGACTTAACCTCAGCTCCATAAAAGCATCCTGATCTAACTGTAGATTAGACCACAGCTTGCATTATGTACTGGTTTGAGGCGGGTCACTGCCAGATGTGGTGGGTAATGTGAGGAAACATCTGCCTCCAGGTCAAACATAAAATACTTGTTTTGTTTTAAGTAATGTCGGGTACTCGCTACATGAGGATCCAGCTGATTCTGGTCCTGATTCTGGTCCTGATTCCTCCAGACGATCATCACAAAGTCCTGATTGTTTGATGGATCTAAAGATGATCTCTCCAGATGTTCCTGTTGTGTGAGGTGTGAGTGTTTTTATATCCTCTGATCTGCTCTGAAGTCCAGCTTGGATGCACCGATTTCAGATCATAACTATTAAACATGGCGGCCGCAGCTAATCCATGAGCTAACGCTAAACGTGAAGCATAAAGTCAGACGGAGCTCAGAGATGGAGGATCAGTGATCAGTGTTTATTTAATGTGTCTCCATCACTTCATCATCCATCCTTCATCAGTTATCAGTCCAAAGTAAAACTAACATCACTGATTCTTCCCGCCCGTCGTCGGCCATGTTTGTTTACGCTAAAGTCACGTTAGATCACCAGAGATTTCTTGATTTCTGTTTTTTTAGTGGGTCTCTAGTTGTTGATGAATGAATCTGTTTGTGTGTTTTGTCTGTTTTGGTCAAATCGTTGCTTTCCAACACTACAGCAACTAAACTGACATGTCGTTCTGTGTGGACTCTCATCTGGTGAGATTTAATACATCTTTAAGTGTGAGCCAGGCTTAAGGAGAGTGTGAGTCTTAAGTGTCATACTTAAGGAGAAAACTTAAGGTGTTCTCTTCAACCTTAAGGAACTCTGAACTAGAAGTGTCGGTCTTCACTTTTAAAGCTGATTGGATGTTAAGATGTTCATCCATTTATTTATTTTACAGAAACCTGGAGCTTACACACACACACACACACACACACACACACACACACACACACACTCCTGTCTCCCTCGTGGGAATCTGAACTAGAGAACATCCATTTCAATGTTTATTTTGAAGGTCAGAGCTCTTACATCAGGTGTGTGTGTGTGTGTGTGTGTGTGTGTGTGTGTGTGTGTGTGTGTGTGTGTGTGTGTGTGTGTGTGTGTGTGTGAGTCGTGAAGGTGAAGCTGTGAGGCTGAAAGGACAGATCTGCCTCATTCAGCCTCCCAGCAGCTTCAGGTTACATCCACACTGATATCTCAGTGCACACTAATCTCCACCTGTATTAACACACCTGAAAACACACCATTCACGTGGTCACTGGTCCTGCGCTCCGTGCAGGGCTGATGACGCCACTGGAGTTGTTGCAAACTGCTTAAATAACAGCTTTCCTGCTGTTTGCGGGACGTGAACATCGTATTGATAAATTCGTTGCCTCCCCCTCCCCTGTGTCGTCCAGTGCCGTGTGTCGGCTCATCCCGATGCTACAAGTGTAGTTTTTACGCCACGTAAAAGATAAGATAAGATATTCCTTTATTTTATCTTATCTAAAACGCTCTCTGAGGGCAGGAAACATCGTCAGCATACTGTATGTGGAAGCAGCCTAACAACGTGGAGCTACTGCATGACGGATACAGACAGGGCAGGAGACGAGTGAAGATCTACCGATGTCCATTCACCCTGCAGAGCTTCATATCCGTTTCTGTGGTTTGTCTTGTGTTCGTTCCCTCCCTGTCGGCGGGCAGCTCGCTGCTCACGTTCAGATACCAGCCTGCTGCTGACCTTTCACTGAGTCGCCTCTCTAACCTTAATCCACCGGTCCTCTGTGACACCTGAAGCACCAACATCAAAATGGTCGAAATAATGTCAGATATTAAAAGTTTAAGGAAGGCTTTTAATAATCTAGCTCCATCAGAGTTCCTGATGTGAATCTGTTTTAGATGGCTGCTGGTGTTTAGACGACTCTTCAGTTTTGGTGTAGAAGCGTAGAGAGGTTTCAGATGATAGACCGCTCTGTGAGGACCCAGGACTTACAGATATAACCAGGACCGTCAAAGTTAGCGTAGTAATAACCTGTTAAAGGACCAGTATGTAGCATTTAATGATAACCAGGACCGTCAAAGTTAGCGTAGTAATAACCTGTTAAAGGACCAGTATGTAGCATTTAATGAGATCTATTGGCATAAATGGAATATAATATTAATAAGTATGTTTTCTTTAGTGTGTAATCACCTGAAAACAAGATGCCTTGTGAATGAGCCGTTTACGTACAGTATATCTACATGTGGAGCGCTCATGGAGTCCTCCGTGTTGCACCGCCATGTTTCTACAGTGGCCCAGAATGGACAAACTGGAGTCAACGTTACTCGCTTCCATAGCCGCTCCTCTCTCTCTCTCTCGCTTCACCACTCACTTAGGAGATATAACAGCCAATGCAAATGTGTTTTAACAGCACTAATTTCTTGAAATGAGAAAACCTGATGAATCTATTAGGACCAACAAGGTCACATAAGCTGGTGGTGGAGGTTAAATAACGCTACAAACTCCACCTTGTCAGGAGGACGGAGAGGATGGTGGCAGCAGTCTGAACTCCACCTTGTTGTCAGGAGGACGGAGAGGATGGTGGCAGCAGTCTGAACTCCACCTTGTTGTCAGGAGGACGGAGAGGATGGTGGCAGCAGTCTGAACTCCACCTTGTCAGGAGGACGGAGAGGATGATGGCAGCAGTCTGAACTCCACCTTGTCAGGAGGACGGAGAGGATGGTGGCAGCAGTCTGAACTCCACCTTGTTGTCAGGAGGACGGAGAGGATGGTGGCAGCAGTCTGAACTCCACCTTGTTGTCAGGAGGACGGAGAGGATGGTGGCAGCAGTCTGAACTCCACCTTGTCAGGAGGACGGAGAGGATGGTGGCAGCAGTCTGAACTCCACCTTGTTGTCAGGAGGACGGAGAGGATGGTGGCAGCAGTCTGAACTCCACCTTGTCAGGAGGACGGAGAGGATGGTGGCAGCAGTCTGAACTCCACCTTGTCAGGAGGACGGAGAGGATGGTGGCAGCAGTCTGAACTCCACCTTGTTGTCAGGAGGACGGAGAGGATGGTGGCAGCAGTCTGAACTCCACCTTGTCAGGAGGACGGAGAGGATGATGGCAGCAGTCTGAACTCCACCTTGTCAGGAGGACGGAGAGGATGGTGGCAGCAGTCTGAACTCCACCTTGTTGTCAGGAGGATGGAGAGGATGATGGCAGCAGTCTGAACTCCACCTTGTTGTCAGGAGGACGGAGAGGATGGTGGCAGCAGTCTGAACTCCACCTTGTTGTCAGTGACCAGACTGAAGCAGTGGAGCTACATATTTAATGAGCCCAGTGTGAAGTGAAATATTGGACTGTAGGAGCAGATTTCCTCTGAGAGCTGAGCAGCCACAGATCCACTTTATTCATGCTCTATTTTTATCTGCTGCTGTCACACACACACACACACACACACACACACACACACACACACAGTCTCACTCACACACACGTCTCACACACACACACACACACACACGTCACACATACATACACACACACACACACACACACACACACACACACACACAACATGTCGCACTCACACTCACACACACACACGTCTCACACACGTCACACATACACACACACGTCACACTCACACACATACACGTCTCACACACACACACACACACACGTGTCACATGAACTCACTTTGTACAAGCTCCACATTTTTTCTGCATAAACTCGTTTCTGCATAAATGAATTTTGATCAACTTGTTTTTATGTAAATATTTTGACTCACTTTGTAAAGTCAACTTCAGATAAATACTCTTCTTCATCCTCCTCTTCTCCATCCTCCTCTTCTTCATCCTCCTCTTCTCCATCCTCCTCTTCTCCATCCTCCTCTTCTTCATCCTCCTCTTCATCCTCCTCTTCTTCCTCTTTTCATCCTCCTCTTCTCCATCCTCCTCTTCTCCATCCTCCTCTTCTTCATCCTCCTCTTCTCCATCCTCCTCTTCTCCATCCTCCTCTTCTTCATCCTCCTCTTCATCCTCCTCTTCTTCTTCCTCCTCTTCATCCTCCTCTTCTCCATCCTCCTCCTCTTCTTCCTCCTCTTCTCCATCCTCCTCCTCTCCATCCTCCTCTTCTCCATCCTCCTCTTCTTCTTCCTCCTCTTCTTCCTCCTCTTCATCCTCCTCTTCTTCCTCCTCTTCTCCATCCTCCTCCTCTTCTTCCTCCTCTCCATCCTCCTCTTCTCCATCCTCTCTTCTCCATCCTCCTCTTCTTCATCCTCCTCTTCTCCATCCTCCTCTTCTCCATCCTCCTCTTCTTCTTCCTCCTCTTCTTCATCCTCCTCTTCTCCATCCTCCTCTTCTTCGTCCTCCTCTTCATCCTCCTCTTCTTCTTCCTTCCCTCTTCTTCCTCCTCTTCATCCTCCTCTTTTTCTTCCTCCTCTTCTTCCTCCTCTTCTTCTTCCTTCCCTCCCCCCCCTCCTCCCCCCCTTTTTCTTCCTCCTCTTCTTCTTCCTTCTCTTCTTCCTTCCCTTCTTCCTCCTCTTCATCCTCCTCTTCTTCCTTCCCTTCTTCCTCCTCTTCTTCCTCCTCCTTCTTCCTCATCTTCCTCATCTTCTTCTGTTTCTTCCTCAGACCCGTGTGATTTTGTTGAACTGGTGCGCCTGGTTCCTGCGAATGCGTCGTCCTGGCGAGGCGAAGGTCCGTCTGGCGTGCCACAACGCCGCCAAGCGTCGGCGCGGCAGCCTGTCCAGCCTGGAGCTCAGCGTCAGCCAGGGGTCCCTGCGACACCCGCAGGTAACCAATGGCAACCTCCTGTACGTGGGCTTCCGGGGGATGGAGGGGTTGCACTACACCTCGCCATCTGAACCGGAGCTCCTCTGTTCACGGCTGGTGGGCGGTGGCGTAGGCGGGGAGCCGGTGGGAGGAAGAGGAGGAGTGGCGGCGGCGGGAGGCTCCACCCTGGAGGCAGAGCTGAACCAGATCCTGGAGGAGGTGAGATACATCGCCGGGCGTTTCCGCGGCCAAGACGAGGAAGAGACGGTCTGCAGCGAGTGGAAGTTCGCTGCAGCTGTGATCGACCGGCTGTGTCTGGTCGCATTCTCGCTCTTTACCATCCTCTGCACCATCGGCATCCTCATGTCGGCTCCCAACTTTGTGGAGGCCATCTCCAAAGACTTCTTCAGCTGAGGAGGAGGAGGAGGAGGAGGAGGAGGTGCTGTCTTTATTTTTATAAAGACAGCACACGTTGACCCAAACCAACAACGTGTTTGTCCGTCTTTCAGCGCTGTCTGACTTCCTGTCTGTGGCTCTCAGCTCCAAGCCCATTGGTTCCTACTTTAAAAACACCTCTCAAAGATAGTGTGTGTTTCCTTTGTCGTACACAGCGACTATCCTGACTTCACACCTCTGAATCGCTGCCCACATCTCAACCTCCAGACTCTCTCTAAGCTGGGAGGTAACTAGTTTAGAAAATAAAAAAACAGCTATTTGTGGTTTTAGAAGCAACAAAACTGATGAATTGTTGTTTCTATACAGACAAAAACAAATAAGTCACTCCTGTTATGAGTTCTCGTCTTAGTTACGGAGGATCATCCTTCATTAGCCCCCCCCCTTCACACAGTGAAGTGAAATAAAACAGCAGTTCAGTCAGATTACCAGGCTGACATTAGTTAAGAGGAGCGAACGTAGAAACATGAATTCAGCCTAGTTTTAACCCTCCTATGTGGTGTGCACATACAGTGTGAACATGTGCTGTTGGTGGATTATCCATTCAGAGGAGAATAACATGGAACCAGATGTAGGATCAAACATCTCATGGTCTTCATTCAGGGACTGGAACAGCATCAGTTACCATGGCGATCTACCCTGGTAAGACGTGAACTGCCGTCGTAGGACAGAAAACCCTGAAGGTACCTCTCTACCCCTACGTCCTGGTCTGTAGCGCAGACCTCAGGTGGACTAGTGAAGCCCTACGGAGATGTGATAGCAGGTGGTTGTGTATTTAAGCTGCTGTCAGCAGGTCTGTGATCAGCGTCGTGGCCGAGCCAACGTTCCTCCTCTGGCTGCTGCTCGTCCTTCAGCATGAAAAACAGCTTGACTGAAAACAGACTGTTGACACCAGTAATCTCCTTTAACTGCTTCAGGTCAGTAAATAATGTACATAATGTATAATGAACTTTATTGAGTATTAATTTCAGGGCAGCTGCATCAAGAGCTCATCTCAAACTGGCAAGTGAGTTTTTTAAATTATTATTATTTCTGTCTCTCTGGAACAGACAGTTAACATTCAGTCCACATGAATCTAGAAAATCATGTTTTTGAAGAGGCTCTGTAGCAGATGCATCATATTTTAACCAAAATCCTTATAAATAAAAACAATACCACCAAACAAGATGTGAAGACTAATTTGAAAAAGGAGCCACAGCTCAGGAACAGTGAGTCAGATTAGTTATAGACGGGTTACGTATCAGGATATCTGTCAGTATATAGAAATAAAGCAGCCTGTATGAAAATCATTAGTCCATAACTAGATTAAAACTAACATATATGATGGTCTGTGCACGTTGTGAGTCACTGTTGGTTTTAAACAGGTGGTGACTTCAGACAGAACCAACCAAGAAAATATTAATATTTCATTTTACAGGTCTGCAAATTTCATGGAAATTATGTGATAATTAGCAAGTAACCCATTTGACATTTCTTTGGACTTACTGTGAAATTACACCAATATTTACCTCAAAATGTATCTAAAATGACTTTATTATAAACATGATTTCATGATTATATGCTAAAATACCACGTTGAGGTTAAAATGGGGTCCTGAGGCTGAGAAGCAGCTGCTCTTCATCAGAGGTGGAAAATTAAAACTAATAGATGACACTTTTGATCAGGAACAGTTGTGTCACCATGGCAACTGATTATCTCCACCAGTGTAACCTGGTGGCTGATGACATGATCCAGGAAGTGATTTGCTAATTATTAAATATTTATCAGCAGACATGGAAATCAGAAACAGAAAGATTAATTAACTTTGTATTATTTTCCTGGAAACATTAAATAAATTTCCAGCTATTTATTAATAGATCTAAAATAAACCCAGAAAAAAGGGCCACGTTAACCAGCTCTGACTGGGGGATCCTGAGGCGTTCCCAGGCCAGTGTGGACCTCTCCACCTGGTCCTGGGTCTTCCCGGGTCTGGGTCTTTCTGCTCCACTTACACACTCACAGAGTAAGATAAGATAAGAGATATTCCTTTATTGGTCCCACAGTGGAGAAATTCACATTCAGTTCACACAGTGTCGATAGTGTTTGAGGACTTGTGGAGGCCGAAACCTGGATTAAGACTTGAAACTGACAGACGCGCAGCAGCAGATGTTGTGAGACAGAAAGCTGATTGGCCGAGAGACTGTCAGTATTCCCGCCGTCGGTGTGAATAGAGTCGTTCTGCTGATTGTACTCTGGGGAAACTCATTTCCTTTCCTCTTTTATTGCGCGTCATTTCTAATTTGGCCGGCTGCGACGGCCGAGGCGAGGCTGAATGAGTCCCGCTGTTATTCAGCCGACGCTCAGCACAGCCGGCAGCTGCTACAGGAAGAGTCCAGAAAGAAGTCCACCCAGTTTAAAAAGGGCAGTCAGTGAGGGTTTTACTGCTCTGTGGCTCAGAGTGGGATGTGATGTATCTGCCGGGTCTCACCAGCTGCTCAGACTTCTGTCTGGACTGAAGTTTACCCTGGAAGCAAATTACATGACCAACCCCAGATACTCGGATAGATAAAGGGTGAAAGAGTCCCGTCCCGTAGCAGGAGAGAGCTGCCAGACAGAGTTTAAGGCAGCAAATAAAACCATTTTATGGGCACTTTAGATGATTTTAACAAGGTCTTAACAGCCCTACTAGCACGCCCTAGACACCGCAATATTCATCACACCGCCAATATGAAACTGTTGGATTGGCAACCGATCGGAGTTTGACCAAAAAAGAACTCTACTTATTCCACCTATTGGCTTTATCTAGAGCGGGGGGGCAAATATTGTTCCTGGGGGCTACAGATTGTTGCCGGGGTCCAAACAAATACAGTCAGACGTAACCTCTATTTTATCACGATAGGAAACATACTGTTATTATTATTGTTCGGCATTTATTATAAAATCATTTCAATGATTCAATTATGAAAATCCCTCCAAACAGCAGATTATTAATAAAATGACATTATATACAGGAGTCTATGAGCCGTACAGGACTGACTGGTTAGGGGAGGAATGTTTCATTAACTAAACTTAACATTTAACATGAACCCTTCCCTCTCCTCCTGTGGTTCCTCTCTGCTTCAGTATCTCAGCCAGCAGCTCCTCGGCTGTCCTCTCCTTCT
>CAMQGK010000154.1:0-247500 GCA_947000775.1 Pterois miles | reverse complement strand
GCGCTCAGACAGTGTAACTACGACCCTGAAGAGGTCATATCTGTCTACCTCGCCATGTTCGGACAAATTCTCCTGCAGGCCTCTCCGAGTGGAGATCATAACTACACCGACCTCAACTCTTTCAGGTCTGCAGCAAACACACGATTAGCATTAAAACGCTCCAGTTAACTCATCACCAAACATGTGTTTAACCCAGCAGAGCCCTCCTGGAGCGGGACAGGGTCATTGAGGATCTGAGGCAGAAACTGCAGACCAAAGAGAAGGAGGCGGACAGTCTCTTCCAGAGGAACAGCTACCTGGCAAGGGAAGTACGCTACCTCAGTGAAGTCGTCCAGCACCTGAACCAGAAGCTGGCAGAGCTTGAGGCCGACCAGCAGGAGGCACGAGAGAAGATCCGATCCCTCCTGAACCGCCGGGCTCCCGCCGTGCCACCCGTCAAAACCGTCACCAAGCCCGCCGTGGAGCCCGACCAGCTCCGCCAGGTGAGCCGGCTCACCCGCGAGCTGAACGTCTCCAACAAGCAGCTTCGCTCCACAGTCCGCCAGGCGCTGACCGACATGAAGAACCAGCTGGAGCAGCTAAAGGCCGCCGTGGGGACGATGACCCGGGTGGAGCTGGAGGCAGCGGGGGAGGTGGAGGAGCTGCGATCCCTCTACAGGAAGGAGACGGTGGAGAGGAAGAGTCTGTACAACAAGCTGCTGGAGCTGCAGGGAAACATCCGGGTGTTCTGTCGCTGCAAGAAAAGCTCGGCCTCCAGCTCCTGTCTGGAGAAAACCGCCGACCAGGAGGTGGTGATCGTCCAGAACGGCGGCAGGAAGAAGTTCTTCTTTGACAAAGTTTACCCTCAGAGCAGCACACAGGTAAGGACTCACCTTGACCTCTCGAGCCCTCCTGAACCCACTGGTCCGTCAGTACTAACCAAGCTTTGTTTATATGAACATTGGATGGATTGCTCTGAAGTTCAGTACGTACATTCATGTTCCCCTCAGGATGAACTCTAATAACTTTGGTGATCCTCTGATCAGTTCAACATTTCGATGTGTTCAATACTTCGGTTTATGGCCAAATACCTGCAGAACTAAACACATTCCCCTCACACACAGCAGAAAAAGACGACAGAAATCTCTCACTAAAGCATTAAAGTATAATATTTATTATATATATAGTATTTATTTATATGTTGAAAGCTTATTGTGCTATTACACTTTGAGATTTAGAAATTTTGCTAAGCATTAGGGGCCGGGACGTTTCACCCATCTCTTGGGTGCTGATTGTTAATCACGATTAAATAACACAAAGCTTACAGTTACATTTTATTCCTGCCCACTGTTAAATACCGGAGTGATGTTGTTAATTAGCCTGTGGGGGAGGCCAGCGGTTAGCCTCAACTATCTGTTGGCCTAAACCAACTGCAGAGCAGCGGCCCTTCAGCTACTAAAACGTCTCACAACATTTGATTTAAGCATTCATTAAAGACACGAGGGGAATCTCTTTCAAAGGAAAACAGTATAATACCAGAGAAAAGGTGCAGCAACAGTTCTCTGAAATCTTAAATACATGCTGAAGAACATCAACATCAGCCCTTCTGGTTTTCTTTGTTATTTAACATCAGAGGTCTTTGAAGACACATAGAGCTCTTTACTTATTTCCAATATCGTCTCCATGTCCTCCGTCCTTCCGGTCTGCAGGAGGAAGTGTTTGCAGGAACTCTGCCGGTGATAACTTCCTGTGTGGACGGATATAACGTCTGCATCCTGGCGTACGGACAGACGGGCTCCGGGAAGACGTACACCATGATGGGCAGCAAGGAAAACCCCGGAGTCAACATCAGGTCAGAGCTACTCAGAGTTCACATGTGACAGTGAATCTGTAAAAGCAAATAAATGTGGAAATATACATACAAATAAAATCTGAAATAATAATTTGATACATATGCATTTATTTTAAATTTTTTAATTATATATTACATGTTTGCATATAAATTACTCTATTTAATCTGTATATTTATATAAAAATACATATTTTTTGTAATGTAATTTATTCATTTTTAGCGCTTTGCTTTTCCTACCTTTGTTTCTCTTTATACAATATTTTTACGTGCATTTTCTTTTACAGAGTTATTCTTTTTTATGGCACTCCTATGACTCTGTACAGGTGCCATAAAGAAAAATCTGTAAAGAGAAGGAGAAAGAAAGAGAAAGAAATGTGGAAATAAAAAGACAAATAACAAAATATGAAATAATAAATATAAGCATTTTCATTTATTTTTCATTTATTTGTTTGTTATATTATTTTTTTAAATATATATATATATATATATATATATATATATATCCCAAGCCGGAATCGAACCTGCGACCCTCTAGGGGCGAGAGTGCTACAAAATTATGCACTACTTTATATTTAATATCAACAGTTTATTCTTATCCCATTGCTTTAACTTCCTTTATTTCTGTTTACAGTTCCACATTTATTTTCATATTATTTACAGATTTATTCTTTTTTCCATGAAATGATGGGAGTGCCATAATAAAAAAAAGCAAAGGTGGAAATATAAATAAATTAATTAACTTATTTTTTGTATATAATATACAATTTTTACAAAAAATATTTATTTTTAAAAAATGCGATTTATTTATTTTTCTCTCATTACTTCCTTTATTTCTTTTTATGTTTATGTTCACAGTCTTTTAGAGATTTATTCCTCTTTTATGGCACCTCTGTGGCTCCGTAGATACAGTCTCTTCACCCACTTCATAATGTAATGCACTCACAACAGTGTTGTGTTTCTGGGCATTCTGGACAGTTTTTATTGATTAATTTTGTAAACACAGGTGTAACTAATGTGGTTTTTACTGGTGTCAGCTCCAGCTTCCATCGTCTGAACGCATTTAAAAGCCCTCTGGAGGTTGTTCTCTCCCTGCCTGGAACAATGAGCTGCTGTCAGGGGCAAAATGAGACTAATTGCGTGTCATTATGGGATGTGTCACCTGACAATGCTTCATCAATACGGGATGAGGCAGCGAGGCCACAGCTGAGCCCTGAAACACAGAGTCAGTTTACCCACAGAGAGGTCGGGTTTCCAGCTGACACCTGAACTGTGTTTCCTCAGGTCTATACGAGAACTTCTACGCACCTGTGCAGGAAAAGAGAAGGTCTCCTACACTCTGAAGGTTTGACTCTTTATTTAGTCACAGTTCAATTTTATATGGAGCTTCATGAAAATGAACCACCTTTGGGGAGAAAAATGTGTCATTCGAATCTAAAATGTTCTCTCAGCTCGCTGCTGATGATGATCCGGCTTCTGTTCAATAATATAAAATATATGTTTCTTATTTGTGGGTCTTTGTATGAAAAATTCTTGTTTTATTTTCCCCAAACTTCCAAAGGCTTTGCAAACAAAATGCACCATACTTTCCTACAGTAGCCATATTTCCATACACATATTTTTCTGCACATTTGAAGTAAAATTCAATATAACTTCCTCAATTGTGAGAACTCTGTTTACTGGCGGATTACAGCCACGTTTAGCCGATAGCGCCGACGACTGACCAAGTTATGTAGTATATTCGCTCCAAAGCAGCTGATGGAAAAGCCAATTTGTCATTTCGGCAACATTTCAAAAGTCTGCTCAAAATTTGCTGAATGAAAATGAACTGTGACTTATATTTGTAGGTTAACAGGAAGTTAGTTAGGAAGTCGCTCTGATCCCTCCACTAACAGCCAATGGGATTCTTCCTTTGGCTTTTGAGTTATTGCAGAACATAGAAGATTTAGTGAACACACATTTTTGATACTGACATGTTTTATTCAGCAAGAAGAATATTGATTTCTGAAGTATAAATGTAATCTCCAGGAGTAAAAAGCTAACAGGTGTGAATCACAGACCTTATTTCAGACATCAAACTAAAAACGCGTTGACTTTCAGAAAAGGCAACAGGAAGCTAATGTTGGTGACACTGAACAGCAACATAGCTAAGTTAGCTAGCTAGCTAATGTTAGTGATGTGGAACATAGCTAAGTTAGCTAGATAGCTAGTGTTGGTGACATGGATCATAGCTAATTTAGCTAGCTAACGTTAGTGATGTGGAACATAGCTAAGTTAGCTAGCTAGCTAGTGTTAGTGATGTGGAACATAGCTAAGTTAGCTAGCTGGCCAGTGTTGGTGACATGGATCATAGCTAATTTAGCTAGCTAGCTAATGTTAGTGATGTGGAACATAGCTAAGTTAGCAAGCTAGCTAGTGTTGGTAACATGGACCATAGCTAATTTAGCTAGCTAGCTAATGTTAGTGATGTGGAACATAGCTAAGTTAGCTAGCTAGCTAGTGTTAGTGATGTGGAACATAGCTAAGTTAGCTGGCTGGCCAGTGTTGGTGACATGGATCATAGCTAATTTAGCTAGCTAATGTTAGTGATGTGGAACATAGCTAAGTTAGCTAGCTAGCTAGTGTTGGTGACATGGATCATAGCTAATTTAGCTAGCTAATGTATGTGATGTGGAACATAGCTAAGTTAGCTAGCTAGCTAGTGTTAGTGATGTGGAACATAGCTAAGTTAGCTAGCTAACTAGTGTTGGTGACATGGATCATAGCTAATTTAGCTAGCTAATGTTAGTGATGTGGAACGTAGCTAAGTTAGCCAGCTAGCTAGTGTTAGTGATGTGGAACATAGCTAAGTTAGCTAGCTAGCTAGTGTTGGTGACATGGATCATAGCTAATTTAGCTAGCTAGTATTGGTGACGTGGAACATAGCTAAGTTAGCTAGCTAGCTAGTGTTTGTGATGTAGAGTTTTCTGAAACTGCTTTTAAAAGTCTTTCGCTGCATTTAAAAGTAGAAAAATCTGATTATTTTTCTCTGGTCAGAACATGATCCTCACTAAACAAATGTACCTTTGCTGATTTTCAGATCTCGATGTTGGAGATTTACAATGACACTCTGAATGACCTTTTGACCAAAAGCCCCAGCGCTCCTCTGGACATCAGAGTCCAGGGGAAGTTGGTGTCAGTCCCAGGACTGACCCAGATCCAGGTCCAGACCGAGGCCGACATCCTCAGTGTCATGGAGACAGGTGAAAAGAACCGAAAGATCGCTTCGACCAAGATGAACATTCAGAGGTGCTGCTCTTCTGCCAGCATAGTGATGTGATGATGTTCAGAGTGATGTTATGAGTGAAGTGGTGTTATCTCCTTCCTCCTCAGCTCCCGCTCTCACCTGGTGGTGGCGCTGCAGGTGGAGGGCTCAGACAAAGTGTCTGGACTGATGTCTCGCGGTACGCTGACCTTATGCGACCTTGCTGGATCTGAGAGGATCTCCAAGACCGAAGCTGAGGGTCAGAGACTGGTGGAGGCGGCCGCCATCAATAAATCACTGACAGCGCTGGGACAGGTATGCTGACCCACTGAGGACTCACCTGGTCTGGTTCCAGCCCAGTTCATACACTGCCAATCCTGCAGTGTCACTTTCAGGTTAAACTTGTAAACATTCCCCATATAATGATGCAGGTAGTCGTAATAATTTCACTGTTATCACTGTGAGCTGCATACAGAAAGGTTGACTGGGTTGAGGTTGAGTGACGTCAAAGGTCGCTGTTGTCTGTCCTTCAGGTGTTCAGTGCTCTGAAGTATAACGCCCTCCACATCCCGTTCAGGAACTCTAGACTCACTCACCTCCTGCAGCCCTGCCTCAGTGGAGACGCCAAGGTGAACCACCTCACACTGATCCCTCCTTTACATGTGACGTGGACCATAGCAAAGTGAGGTAGCTAGCTAGTGTTGGTGACATAGAACATAGCAAAGCTAACGTAGTTACGCCCCACGTCAACAACACTACCTAGCTAGCTAACTTAGCTATGTTCCACGTTTATACACCTGTGGCCATGGGAGTGATTGGAACACCTGATTTCAATTATTTGGATGGGTGAGTGAATCCTTTTGGCAATATAGTGTAGCAAAGTTAGCTAGCTAGCTAGTGTTGGTGATGTGGAACATAACTATGTTAGCTAGCTAGCTAGTGTTGGTGATGTGGAACATAACTATGTTAGCTAGCTAGCTAGTGTTGGTGATGTGGAACATAACTATGTTAGCTAGCTAGCTAGTGTTGGTGATGTGGAACATAACTATGTTAGCTCGCTAGCTAGTGTAGGTGATGTGGAACTTAACTATGTTAGCTCGCTGACTAGTGTTGGTGATGTGGAACATAACTATGTTAGCTCGCTAGCTAGTGTTGGTGATGTGGAACATAACTATGTTAGCTCGCTAGCTAGTGTTGGTGATGTGGAACATAACTATGTCAGCTCGCTAGCTAGTGTTGGTGATGTGGAACATAACTATGTCAGCTCGCTAGCTAGTGTTGGTGATGTGGAACATAACTATGTTAGCTCGCTAGCTAGTGTTGGTGATGTGGAACATAACTATGTTAGCTCGCTAGCTAGTGTAGGTGATGTGGAACTTAACTATGTTAGCTCGCTAGCTAGTGTTGGTGATGTGGAACATAACTATGTTAGCTCGCTGACTAGTGTTGGTGATGTGGAACATAACTATGTTAGCTCGCTGACTAGTGTTGTTAGCTTGCTTTTCACAGATATCTCACACTGAATAGAATCTGTTAGTATTTACAGTCTGTAATATAACGTCAGTATAATATTCAGATGTTTGTGTTCAGAGCAAGTAGTCAATAGAAATTTTGTCGATTACTTTTTAAATAAATTTTTGTTCAGTGATTTTGTTTTCAAAAGGTACAGATGACTGAATGTGGACTCACTTTCACAGCATTGTGCACTAACGTGTGTTTTTAAACCAACATCTGTGTCCTCTGGTTCCCCTGCAGTGCTGTGTGTTTGTGAATGTGAGTCCAGACATGAAGGACGAGGCGGAAACACTCAGCACGCTGCAGTTTGGTTCCACCATACGGCAGGTTGTGCTCGGAAAGGCGACGCAGAACATCGTGCCGGCTAAAAACAAGACTAAGTAGACGGAGAGCAGGTGTCAGACACAACATTTACTCTACATGAACAGCCGGAAGATGCTTTTTATTCTAGTGAGAGACATCTGCTATCGTACAGTGCTGGTTATATTTTCTGAATCTACAATAGAAAACCATTCTTTAAGTACTGAACATGTCTGAGTGTATCTCTGCTGCTTCAATAGAAATGAATTACAACTAAAGGTTGAACTGCAGCTTTTAAAAAAGGCTTTGAAAGTGCATGTTGAGGATGCACGATTGGTGTAATTATTTGTTTTTCAATTAAGTGCTGAAAAGAAGGATGCTGTTGTCCACGTATGTGTGTGTGTGTGTGTGTGTGTCTGTGTTTGTGTGTGCGTGCGTGCGTGCATGCGTGTGCAAATGCAAAAACATCTCAGCAGGCTTTGCACGGCCGTGATGCACACAAGCCAACTCGTCTGAGGAAGAATTGTCCAAAAACTAAGAAGTCCGACCATCCCGCTTCTGTTCTTCAGCAGCTGATTAAGGATGCTGCTCTGTTTTAGCGCTCTGAGGTTGGAGATATCCTCTGTGATCACCGCTGTGACTTGTCTTATCACTTCTGCCATCATTGTCAATGTCAGATAGCATACTCAGGAGGGCGTTGTTCTTTCTGAATGGGGAAGTAATACCTGGGGAGGGATGGAGGTCAGATGGGTGCTCGGCAGTAAGTCGGACTCGTTTCAGTGCGGGGTTGGCCTCCGCCAGGGTTGCACCTTGTGCTCTATTATCTCTCATTCTTATTCTCTTTATGCTCTCCTTCCTTCGGGTTTGCTGTCTAGGCGTCGGAATTTTCTTCTTTTTTTTTTTTTTGCATTAATGAGTTTTGAGCCAACAGGAGCTGTGTGTTGCTCTTCCTCCTTCCCTTCCCTTCCTCCACTTTAGCACAAACTAATGGAAAACAAAGTCACATTTCAGCTTCTGTTTTGGTGAGACAGCGACCATCAAGTGAGGAATTTTCTAAAGTCACAAGGAAATAGAGGGCAACGACTCCAGCAGGGGACCCCAGACTTCCCTTTCCTGGGCCACATTTACCAGCTCTAACTGGGTGGTCCTGAGGCGTTCCCAGGAGAATATGGCCAATCACAGGTCATTTCAGAGAGAGCGCTCCCATTGACCGTTCCTATTGGCTGTTCATTCAGTAGTGGCAGTTGTAAATCACTTGGAAACACCGATCAAATGGTCAGTCTCCGGCTGGTGGGCGGTGCTTGGTATTTTCTTAGCTGATTTCAACATGGCTGCCGGGTAACAAACGTTCTCATTTTACAGCTAAGAAGAAGAAGAAGAAGAAGAAGATATTCCTTTATTAGTCCCACAGTGGGGAAATTCAGTTTACACTCTGTTGTTCACACAGTACATATACATGTCAATGGAGAGATGTCAGAGTGAGGGGGCTGCTCCTGACAAGCGCCCAGAGCAGTTGGGGGTTCGGTGCCTTGCTCAGGGGCACCTCGGCAGTGCCCAAGAGGTAAACTGGCCTCTCCAGCAACCAGTTGGTCTTGGTCCATGGGGGACTTGAACCGGCGTCCTCCGCGTCCTAACCCAAGTCCTTACGGACTGAGCTACTGCCGCCCAGTAAACAGTCACTAAAAGATGTTTCTGAAAACATCTGAGGAGAGAAATAGTCATTGATTCATATTTGAGCCGCGCTTCCTTGTTTGACCGTTTGATCAGAGTTCAGAGTGATTGACAGCTGAGCTCAGAGATGGCAGACTCCAGATCAGCTCTGATTGGTTGTTTTCCTCCGGTCTGTGAAATTGTACAGATGCCTTTAATAGCACCAGAGGACACAGAGACACATGATTCTTTTCAGATTACCTGTCTCAGGCACTACTGTCAGGATACAGTATAGTGAGTGTTTTATAAAATACCTTTTTAAAATCATATTTGCTCCATTTCTCCCCACCGCCGCTTTAAGTGATATCAAGCCTCACTTTGATTTTGTGAAATTCTGATTGTTCAGAGGCAAAATGTTTTTCTTTCACCATTCAACAGGAAGGTCAAAGGTCACAGGGTCCAGTTAGTGGTCCTATAACATAAAGCAGTCACAGACCCTGAAAATCTGTTATTACTGTAGTAACAGGAGCACTGCTGTAGTTTATTTGCATTGACACATTTATTTAAATACAATACAATAATAGTACAATATAATTCATAGCCAGGTGGATTATTCCACTTCATTCTCCTCCTCCAAGTTGGTTGTGGGGAGTGACGAGCTGGGGCGTCCGTACACCACGCACAAGCTCACGCCGCGGGAGATCTCCATGTGGCGGACCGCAGACCACTGACCTTTTTTGACATCAAAGCACTCGTCCACAAATGCATCAAATCCTTCATCATCAGTGTCTGAGTTAAACAGTTGGGTGACTTCGCCATCGATTACGCCCGAATCCGTCTGGTCGTTATCCGAGTCAGACTGGTTGCTGTTACTTAGCTGTTCAGTGATGATTCCTGCCTTCCTGATCCATTGGCAGATAGAGGAGGAACTGGCCCGGCGTTCCCTCCCTGTCTTGGTGACAGTGTTCTGACGGTGTCGGTGAGATGGGCAGCATGGAGTCTCAGATCAACAGGGACGGAGAGTTGTGGAAAAAGCTGTTGGGTCTCTTGATTTCTCCTCCTGGAAAGTGGCTGATGTTCATGTCCAGCTCTACCGCTGCTGCCTTGAGTGGAATAGAAACTGTAGAGATGCTTCTACCTGCTGCTCTCTGCTGAATAACCCACTGTTCTTTGTTCCCTCAGAAACTCTGGTTGGTCTTCTTTACGTGGTGCAGCTCATCTTCTTCTTCCTCCACTTCGTACTATTGATTCATCAATATTAAATTCTCTCTCCGCTGCTCTATTCCCATGTTCTGCTGCTGACTGATAGCCTGAAGCTTGAAATCCGCTTCGTCAGCATGTCTCTTCACAGCTGCCAGGCGCCTGACTACCGTCAGTAGTATTACTCCACCAGGCGCCTGACTACTGTCAGTAGTATTACTCCGCCAGGCGCCTGACTATTGTTACCATAATGCTCCTACAATCCACCCAAGCGGTGCAGCTTCGAAGCTTAGCAAAATGCTAATAATACATTTTGACACATTTTTGAGCTCCTTGTACCACATAAAATTGGTTTGAGGAGGTCAGTAAGCACAACCACAATTCATTTATAAGCCGCCATGTATTATAAGGCGCACTGTTTATTTTTGAGAAAATGTAAGGATTTTAACTGCACCTTATAGTCCGGAAAATACACTACATTCAGTATCGTGACTATTTCACTAGCTGCTGTGAGACTGTTGCAGAGAGGTCAGAGGTCAAGGGGCCCCTTTGAAAATGGCCATGATGGTTTTTGCTTGCCAAACATTTAGAGCGTTATTTCATCTTCTTCCTGACAAGCTAACATGACGTAGTTGGTACTGACGGATTCAACAGGTTCCCCAGTTTCAGATGAGACCAGCATCTGCACTCTAGCTTTAAATCTGAGCTGCTACAACCTAAAAATCACAAGTTGCGTTGACGTGTTAAAGGAAGTCAACCATGTTCATTTTAGGTGTGGGAAGCTAAAATTGTGATTGTTATTAATAATGGATTCATTGTGCAGCCCGACATCAAATAACAGAGTCACACCGGTGTGACTCGCTGCAATAATTACAGTCCTATGCAGCCGGGAGGCGTTTGTGTGTTTCAGCTGGGAAGAATTTCTTTGTAACACGGCTCCATAAAATGTCAGAGGAGTCTCAAGACTTGACGAGCCATCTTGAGTTTTACCAGGTGGTTGATGATGTAGAAGCGGTCGTAGATGTGGGTGTTGGCATTGAGCCGATGGTGAGCTTTCGTCTTCATTCTTCATCCCCTCTTTTTGCTGCTTCTCTTCTTTTTGTATCATCCAATCCTTCCCTCTTTTCCAGTCCCCTCCCCTCCTTTCCTTCCTCAGTCCTTCCTTCTCCTGGTTCCTTTTGCCCTCTTTAATCCTTCCCTCTTCTTTCCTCAACTCTCCCATCTCTGCCTTCCCTGTTTCTGTGATTCCAAAACCAGTCCTAACTTCCTCCACTACAATCCCGTTAGGGGGAATTATCACATTATCTTGCTCGACGTATGTCATTGCTTTTTACGTCTTCACCAGCATTCCTCTTCTCCTCCCCTTCGTTCCCACACCTCTCAGAGGTTTAGTTAGTGATTTCAGCGTGTCGTCATATGTCCTTGTAATTTTGTTGAATGCTCATGACATTGACAGTTTTGGGGGGAAAATGCTCCTGCTTTGTTTTTATGCTTTTAATTGAGTCATGAAATATTCCCATTAAAATACAACTCCATTTCCCCGTGTTTCAGTTTTAATGTCTGTAATGACTTGTCTGTCACCCTTCATCTCCTGGCAACGCCGAGTTGGGAGTTCTCCCTCCTAACTCGTCAAACACCTCCGTTTGGTCAGCGCCCTCAGCATCGGAAACCAGCGCACCCTTTAGCAGCAGTATGTGATGAACCGGGCGTTCACGTAACTCCAATGTCACCCCACCAAGGCGTTATTCGACGGTCGGAGCAGTGACGTAGTATTAATAGCGAGAGAATCCACTCAGGACGGAGGGACTTTCATCCAGGAGACTGCTGTTCATGGCTAAAACTGACTGAAAACTAACCTTGACTTATTTTGTAAATTAATATTAGTCTTTAGTCATGTGACTCGTCGGTGTTGTCAGTCCAACGAGACACGTGTAAAAATTATTAATAACAATTATTAATAACAATTGTTACTATTTTTACTATTACAATTATTAATATTTTTGAAAGCTTAGTTAACAGCATTTTTTAAACCTGCCTGAAACTGTTGCACAGTACTGTATATCGTCACATCGCACAGCCCGACCTGATGCTACAGGAACTCTGCTGTTTCCATCAAGAGCCAAGTGAGAAAAATGTAAGAGTTTGAGTTTTTGAAGAGAAAACAATGCTGCCACGCAGTCTTATTCCCTGATCAGATAGAGATACGCCGCCACAGCCGCTTGAAAAATATACCTGTACCTGAAAATGTACCTGAGGAGCAGCTCAGCTGCTTAACTGGCTCCTAGTGAAACTATCCCAACATGAGATATGAGTCTACTGGCATCTACACAAGGAAGGAAGAAGTAACGTAGCAGCGCGTCTTGACGGCGACACGTTTCTAGCGACGCGTCTCAGAGTGATCTGGGCCTCCAACAAATCAGAGATCTACACAACTTATCGCCAGTTTGGCCCCTGAGGGCCGTGGCAGCCACTTTCCAAAATGGCTGACAAATAGGTGCTAAATATATATATTTATATAGACAGATACAGAGAGAGACAGATGTTATAGCAGGGACCAGTTGTTTATTGACTTCATAATTAATACACTTATTGATGAAAATGAAAATCCAAATTTTGGTCTGAAAACCACTGTGATGTGTGATGTGCCAGGCGAGGGTTACCCTAAAGCAGCAGTGGGAGGGTGACTCCAAATCCAACTTTTGCCAATAGGGGTGGAGCCGACCTTGGAGATATGTATATGAGACAATTCAATTTAAATAATGTCACATTATAATTGAATTATCTTACATACGTATCTCGACACCGAGACTACAGTTATGGTTGTTTCTTCATTTAGTGGGGCTCAGGATGAAATCACCTCATCCGGGGCTGCAGATATTTTGAAGTCACTTCAAATCTGCTCTTTCGTAGCCCCATGTCTAAAATAAGTGCTGCGCCCATCGGTATAATCCCAGCTCAAGCTCTCTACGACGACGAGGAAAAACCCAGCGAGAAGGAGAAGCTGTACTTCCGCCTGTGTTGTAAACAAACGTCACGTTGTCTGTCTCGCGTCACGCTGACGTAGCACACATGCTCAGTGGAGATCATTTTACCCCGACCAGGAAGACGTGATCCCAACGGGTGTGTACATGGACGCCGATCGGAACAACGATCAGCATAAACCACCTCTCTCGTTCGGAACGAAATGTCTTTCCAATCGGACCGTATCGGATCAGAATCTTCCGTCTGATGTGTTTACATGGAGCACTTTTAATCTGATCGGGCCTCTTCTCTGATTATTTGTGTCCATGTAAACGCAGCAAATATCGACCAAACTATTTGCCCAACATGCGTAACAGTGTGGCTTTCATTGATTCAAAGAAGGTGGTAGCTGTGGCCCTGAGAGAAGCTGGAGAGAAGATGGATGACCAACTGTTGCTCTGCAACCAGGGGTGGTGCTTCAGAGTCTCCAGGGTGGCTCGCTCCTCTGGCCTCTTGATTAGACAGTTCTGCAGGAAATCTATGCAGTCTGGACATATAAACAGGAATCGTGTTGAAATACAAAAACTGGACTGTGTGTGTGTTTATGTGTGTGCTTGATTCTCCTGCATGTGTGTTTATGACTTACCACTGGAAAGTCTCCATCTCAAGTCAGGCTCACTGTGGCAGATCTCATATATGTCGTCGAAGGGAGACTCTGTATCGTGGAGCATCTCATACAGCATCACACCGAGCTGCCACACTGACGTAGCTTCAGGAGTGTACCACCCACGCCTGAACATCTCAGGACTGGAGTACGCCAAGGTTCCTACAATACATACAGCCACATAGAGACAAAGATTAGTGAATGAGGGACGGAAATAGAGGACAGAGACAACAAAGATGCTTGGATGTTTCAGAGAACAGGACTATAAGAACGACAACCTACCAGAAATATCACTGAACCTCTCCTTTGTCAAAAATGTGCCACAGCCAAAGTCAATGAGCCTGACACGTGGGACATTAGAGCCGGTCTCAATGAGGATGTTCTCCAGCTTGATGTCCCTGTGGAACACACCTCTGGAGTGGACATCAATGAGACAATCCAGCAGTTGTTTTATTAGGATCTGCGGGAGAGAAAACGACATGAAGGCTGAGTGACACGGTGGACGTGGACACCCATACACCAACACATACGGCATCAGCTACTTACTTTAACCTCATCTTCCGGCATGGAAGATTTTCTGCGTCTCACATACTTGAACAGGTCTATGCAGGGGTCGGGTCTCTCCAGGACAAGGATCAGCTCGTGGTCCAGCTGGTACCAGTCCAGCAGGCTCACCACTGCGCTGGTCTTTCCTTCGTCTGGCTTGAGATGCAGCAGCAGTGCCACCTCCGTAGGGATGAATGTAGTTTTCCCGTTCCTGCGCTACAGACATGGAGTGAAAGAGACAGCAAATGATGAAACCGTCATGCACACATGCGTATATACAAAAGTCAGCAGTGTTTGAACTGTTAGATTGAGGTACAAGAGGAACATGTGCATATGTTCCCTTTGTACACAGAATAAACAGAGAAGTGTTACTGAAATGATTTGGATAGATAGATAGATGTTTAATATGAGGACAAAGATTAAATCTTTTACCACTCCTGTTCGGCCGTAGAAGTTGATCCGTTTGATGGCCACCTATTGGACAGAAACAGACATCTGGTCAGCTTATACTACATCAGGCTGCTCTCATACACTGTTTGTAGCTTTACCTACTAAAAACTAATGCACTCTAATGTCTAATTTCTTTTCCCTAACTTAACAATATTTTTGTTACCTAAACCTAACCAAGTCAATCTTTTCCTTAACGTAACAGTAGTTTTGTTACCTAAACCCAACCAAATGTATCTAACCTAACTTTTATTTTGAAAAGACCAGACTGGAAATTGACACACGTGTTGCTGGACATTCAGAAGCAAACGCAACGAAAAATAGGAATTACTTTCCCAAGAAACCATCCCAAGTGTTGTACGACTATCCAGTGATTACGTACAGAGTGGATGATGGATTGTGTGTGTGTCTTACAGGCAGATTGTCTTCATTGCGGTAGCCAGCGTAGACTTTCCCGAAGCCTCCTCTACCCAGAATTCTTTGCTGAGTGTATTTGGCCTCAAAGTCATCTGCAGAAACAAAAGAGGAGGAGGACTTGATGCTGGTTTACAGCTAAACCACTTCTATTAAGTAGACCACAGATCTAATGAATCTAACCTTTGGTACCAGATGGGCCAGAGGACTCCATGTTCTTGGAGGAACTCTGACTCTTCCTGCTCCTCTTCCTGGGTCTCTCAGGACTCTCCTCAGACTTTCTCTTCCTGGAATTCTTGGAGGACTCGGTGCTGGTCTGGTGGCTGAGGTCCATAGAGGGATATGGGGTCTTCTTGCTCCTCTTCCTGGGTCTCTCAGGACTCTCCTCAGACTTTCTCTTCCTGGACTTCTTGGAGGACTCGGTGCTGGTCTGGTGGCTGAGGTCCTTAGAGGGATATGGGGTCTTCTTGCTCCTCTTCCTGAGTCTCTCAGGACTCTCCTCAGACTTTCTCTTCCTGGACTTCTTCTCCATAGCTGGAGCGCTGATCCCAGAGGATGTGGATGTCCCAGCATTCTCAGCGGAGACAACGGCTCCTAAACACATTATATATATATTATATGTTAGAGAGAAACTGCTGAAAACATGGAAAAGACTGTGAACTCTACAGGACTGAATTGTGGAGTCAGACTGCTTTTCATCATCAGAGCCACCCTTAGTATAACCCCTCCCTTAATACTATATAATCCTGGACATCTGTAGCCTAAACCTAACCAAGTAGTCGTGTAGCCTAAACCTAACCAAGTAGTCATGTAGCCTAAACCTAATCAAGTAGTCATGTAGCCTAAACCTAATCAAGTAGTCGTGTAGCCTAAACCTAACCAAGTAGTCATGTAGCCTAAACCTAACCAAGTAGTCATGTAGCCTAAACCTAACCAAGTAGTCATGTAGCCTAAACCTAATCAAGTAGTCGTGTAGCCTAAACCTAACCAAGTAGTCGTGTAGCCTAAAACTAACCAAGTAGTCGTGTAGCCTAAACCTAATCAAGTAGTCGTGTAGCCTAAACCTAACCAAGTAGTCATGTAGCCTAAACCTAACCAAGTAGTCGTGTAGCCTAAACTGAACCAAGTAGTCGTGTAGCCTAAACTGAACCAAGTAGTTGTGTAGCCTAAACTGAACCAAGTAGACGTGTAGCCTAAACTGAACCAAGTAGACGTGTAGCCTAAACCTAACTAAATCGTTGTGTAGTAGTTGTGTAACATCATTTGTTTCCTGCATGTGCTGGATCTAAATGGTAAACGGATTTGCATTTACCAGTTAAACCATATGGATATTATTGATTATTATTATTATCCTGGTTATTATCATCAGGATTTTGGTATCTACTGCTCACCCAGTTGTCTGCTGGAGGTTGAACACTGATCCCTTGAATGTGTAGATGATTTTGAAGTCACACCGTCACGGTTCATCATTGAATGTTTGATTCACCACTGAACTACAAGATTTGGTTTGTTGAAATGACAGATTGTGTTAGTTGAGGGGTCTGATATTTTCTGACCAACTTCAAAGGCAAAAGTTCTCCCAGCAAGCTGCTGAGTCACTGGTTGCCATGGTGACTGGGTGTAGAATGGAGGAGGAGGGGCAGAGAGCATCTAAGCTGACAGTTGATTTTGTACAAATCTACCTGTCAAATCCCTGCTTCTCAGTGAAAACCACGAGTCCAGTCTCCAAAACATGATTCTCATCAGAGAGAAGAGACTCTGCCCAACGCACCGATGTCACTTTTATGTGTGTGGAGTCAAAAATGTGACCATGGGAGCAGTTTCAAAAACTAGTAACTTTTGGTCTGATCCAAAAAAAAGTGTGTTAAATTTAACATGGTCCCCTATGAGAAAGTAGCCTGGGGTTGTCCTGCCCTGTAGCTGTGATCTAGCTCTGAACATCCATCAGTGCTCACCCATTATAAACTCAGAGAACAAGTCTGGGAAAGGCATCAAGCTTCACATGTGATCATTCAAAAACCATAACCGATATCACAAAGATGAATCAGACCTTAATAGTTCAAGATCTTGTAGCCTGTTAAACCCTTGTACACCCATTCAGAAAGTCATGACCTTTGATCCTTCATGCAAAACATGTTCACTTCCTAAAAAGTGCTCTAATAAATTCCACATGAATATTTTTTCACTTGTCACCGAGGACATTCATTAAATGCGAGGATGCCACACTGAACCCTAACCAAGTAGTCGTGTAGCCTAAACTGAACCAAGTAGTCGGCCCTCCAAGTAGTCATGTACTTAAACCTAACCAAGTATCATGTAGCCTAAACTGAACCAAGTAGTCGTGTACTAAACTGACCAAGAGCGGAGCCAAACCCAGAGCACTAAACCAAGTAGTTTTGTAGCCTAAACTGAACCATGTAGTCGTGTTGCCTAAACTGAACCAAGTACTTGTGTAGCCTAAACTGAACCATGTAGTCGTGTAGCCTAAACCTGAACCAAGTAGTTGTGTAGCCTAAACTGAACCATGTAGTCGTGTAACCTAAACCTAACCAAGTAGTCGTGTAGCCTAAACTGAACCAAAGCGGTAGCCTAAACTGAACCAAGTAGTCATGTAGCTTAAACCTAACCAAGTAGTTGTATAGCCTAAACTGAACCAAGTAGTCATGTAGCGTTAACTGAACCAAGTAGTTGTGTAGCCTAAACTGAACCATGTAGTCGTGTTGCCTAAACTGAACCAAGTACTTGTGTAGCCTAAACTGAACCATGTAGTTGTGTTGCCTAAACTGAACCAAGTACTTGTGTAGCCTAAAATGAACCACATAGTCGTGTAGCCTATACCTAACCAAGTAGTCGTGTAGCCTAAACTGAACCAAGTACTTGTGTAGCCTATACCTAACCAAGTAGTCGTGTAGCCTAAACTGAACCAAGTACTTGTGTAGCCTAAAATGAACCACATAGTCGTGTAGCCTAAACCTAACCAAGTAGTCGTGTAGCCTAAACTGAACCAAGACGTTGTGTAGCCTAAACTGAACCAAGTAGTCGTGTATCCTAAACCTAACCAATTAGTCGTGTAGCGTAAACTGAACCAAGAAGTCATAGAGCCTAAACTGAACCAAGTAGTCATGTAACCTACACCTAATAAAGTAGTTGTGTAGCCTAAACCTAACCAAGTAGTCGTGTAGCCTAAACCTAACCAAGTAGTTGTGTCACCTAAACCTTGCAATGTAATTGTGTAGCTTAAACCTTACCAAGTAGTTTTGTAACCGAAACTGAACCAAGTAATTGTGTAGCCTAAACCTAACCAAGTAGTTGTGTAGCCTAAACTGAACCAGGTAGTCGTGTAGCTTAAACCTAACAAAGTAGTTGTTTAGCCTAAACTGAACCAAGTAGTCTTGTAACCTTAACCTAACCAAGTAGTCGTGTAGCCTAAACCCAGCAATGTAGTTGTGTAGCCTAATCTGAACCAGGTAGTTGTGTAGCCTAAACCTAATCAAGTAGCTCTGTAGCCTAAACTCAACCAAATAGTCGTGTAGCTTAATCCTAACAAAGTAGTTGTGTTGCCCTAACTGAACCAAGTAGACGTGTAGCCTTAACTGAACCAAGTAGACGTGTAGCCTAAACTGAACCAGGTAGACGTGTAGCCTAAACCTAACAAAGTAGTTGTGTCGTAGTTGTGTAACATCATTTGTTTCCTGCATGTGCTGGATCTAAATGGTAAACGGATTTGCATTTACCAGTTAAACCATATGGATATTATTGATTATTATTATTATCCTGGTTATTATCATCAGGATTTTGGTATCTACTGCTCACCCAGTTGTCTGCTGGAGGTTGAACACTGATCCCTTGAATGTGTAGATGATTTTGAAGTCACACCGTCACGGTTCATCATTGAATGTTTGATTCACCACTGAACTACAAGATTTGGTTTGTTGAAATGACAGATTGTGTTAGTTGAGGGGTCTGATATTTTCTGACCAACTTCAAAGGCCATAGCCTTTGAAGCCTATGATGCCTATGATTTCATAAAGTTCTCCCAGCAAGCTGCTGAGTCACTGGTTGCCATGGTGACTGGGTGTAGAATGTAGGAGGAGGGGCAGAGAGCATCTAAGCTGACAGTTGATTTTGTACAAATCTACCTGTCAAATCCCTGCTTCTCAGTGAAAACCACGAGTCCAGTCTCCAAAACATGATTCTCATCAGAGAGAAGAGACTCTGCCCAACGCACCGATGTCACTTTTATGTGTGTGGAGTCAAAGATGTGACCATGGGAGCAGTTTCAAAAACTAGTAACTTTTGGTCTGATCCAAAAAAAGTGTGTTAAATTTAACATGGTCCCCTATGAGAAAGTAGCCTGGGGTTGTCCTGCCCTGTAGCTGTGATCTAGCTCTGAACATCCATCAGTGCTCACCCATTATAAACTCAGAGAACAAGTCTGGGAAAGGCATCAAGCTTCACATGTGATCATTCAAAACCCATAACCGATATCACAAAGATGAATCAGACCTTAATAGTTCAAGATCTTGTAGCCTGTTTAACCCTTGTACACCCATTCAGAAAGTCATGACCTTTGATCCTTCATGCAAAACATGTTCACTTCCTGAAAAGTGCTCTAATAAATTCCACATTAAATATTTTTTCACTTGTCACCGAGGACATTCATTAAATGCGAGGATGCCACACTGAACCCTAACCAAGTAGTCGTGTAGCCTAAACTGAACCAAGTAGTCATGTAGCTTAAACCAACCAGTAGCTGTGCCCCCTCGGAGCCAAACCAACATAGTTTTTCCCCTCCCCCCTTCCCAGTGTACACCCGGCCCAGCATAACCAACCAAGCAACCAAACAACCAACAGCCAAACCAACCAATACCAACGAACCAACTAGCCAAACGAACCAAAGTACCAAACTGAACCAAGAGCGAACCTAAACCAACCAAGAGAGCCAAACAACCAGAGTAAGCCAAACTAACCAACTCAACACCAGATTAGCCAAACTAACCATAGCTTCCAACAACCAGACTTTAGCCAAATAACCACATAGCGTAGCCAACCAACCAAAGCACCAAACAACCAAACTGAGCCAACCTAACCAGACTACCAAACTAACCAGACTTAGCCAAAATACACAACGAGCCAAACCAACCAAGAGCACCAAACAACAACTTGTGTAGCCTAAACTGAACCAAGTAGTCGTGTATCCTAAACCTAACCAATTAGTCGTGTAGCGTAAACTGAACCAAGAAGTCATAGAGCCTAAACTGAACCAAGTAGTCATGTAGCCTACACCTAATAAAGTAGTTGTGTAGCCAAAACCTAACCAAGTAGTCGTGTAGCCTAAACCTAACCAAGTAGTTGTGTCACCTAAACCTTGCAATGTAATTGTGTAGCTTAAACCTTACCAAGTAGTTGTGTAACCGAAACTGAACCAAGTACTTGTGTAGCCTAAACCTAACCAAGTAGTTGTGTAGCCTAAACTGAACCAAGTAGTCGTGTAGCTTAAACCTAACAAAGTAGTTGTTTAGCCTAAACTGAACCAAGTAGTCTTGTAACCTTAACCTAACCAAGTAGTTGTGTAGCCTAAACCTAACCAAGTAGTCGTGTAGCCTAAACCCAGCAATGTAGTTGTGTAGCCTAAACTGAACCAGGTAGTTGTGTAGCCTAAACCTAATCAAGTAGCTCTGTAGCCCAAACTCAACCAAATAGTCGTGTAGCTTAATCCTAACAAAGTAGTTGTGTTGCCTTAACTGAACCAAGTAGACGTGTAGCCTTAACTGAACCAAGTAGACGTGTAGCCTAAACCTAACTAAGTCGTTGTGTCGTAGTTGTGTAACATCATTTGTTTCCTGCATGTGCTGGATCTAAATGGTAAACGGATTTGCATTTACCAGTTAAACCATATGGATATTATTGATTATTATTATTATCCTGGTTATTATCATCAGGATTTTGGTATCTACTGCTCACCCAGTTGTCTGCTGGAGGTTGAACACTGATCCCTTGAATGTGTAGATGATTTTGAAGTCACACCGTCACGGTTCATCATTGAATGTTTGATTCACCACTGAACTACAAGATTTGGTTTGTTGAAATGACAGATTGTGTTAGTTGAGGGGTCTGATATTTTCTGACCAACTTCAAAGGCCATAGCCTTTGAAGCCTATGATGCCTATGATTTCATAAAGTTCTCCCAGCAAGCTGCTGAGTCACTGGTTGCCATGGTGACTGGGTGTAGAATGTAGGAGGAGGGGCAGAGAGCATCTAAGCTGACAGTTGATTTTGTACAAATCTACCTGTCAAATCCCTGCTTCTCAGTGAAAACCACGAGTCCAGTCTCCAAAACATGATTCTCATCAGAGAGAAGAGACTCTGCCCAACGCACCGATGTCACTTTTATGTGTGTGGAGTCAAAAATGTGACCATGGGAGCAGTTTCAAAAACTAGTAACTTTTGGTCTGATCCAAAAAAAGTGTGTTAAATTTAACATGGTCCCCTATGAAAGTCTGGGGTTTTCACCTGCTGTCACCGAACATCCCAGCCCCCCCTCCCCCTTCCCCCCCTTTCCCCCCCTCCTTTCCCCACATTCTTATTTTTTCTCCGAGGACATTCATTAAATGCGAGGATGCCACACTGAACCCTAACCAAGTAGTCGGTGTAGCCTAAACTGAACCAAGTAGTCATGTAGCTTAAACCTAACCAAGTAGTCATGTAGCCTAAACTGAACCAAGTAGTCGTGTAGCCTAAACCTAACCAAGTAGTTGTGTAGCCTAAACTGAACCAAGTAGTCGTGTAGCCTAAACTGAACCACGTAGTTGTGTAACCTAAACCTAACCAAGTAGTCGTGTAGCCTAAACTGAACCAAGTAGTCATGTTTTTCTTTTAGCCTAAACCTAACCAAGTAGTCATGTAGCCTAAACTGAACCAAGTAGTCGTGTAGCCTAAACCTAACCAAGTAGTTGTTTAGCCTAAACTGAACCAAGTAGTGTAGCTAAAATAACCAATATCGTGTAGCCTAAACTGAACCAAGTAGTTGTGTAGCCTAAACTGAACCAAGTAGTCGTGTAACCTAAACCTAACCAAGTAGTTGTGTAGCCTAAACTGAACCAAGTAGTTGTATAGCCTAAACTGAACCAAGTAGTCATGTAGCCTAACCTAACATAGTTGTGTACTAACCTTGCAAGTAGTTGTGTAGCCTAAACTGAACCATGTAGTCGTGTTGTGTAGCCTAAACTGAACCAAGTACTTGTGTAGCCTAAAATGAACCACATAGTCGTGTAGCCTATACCTAACCAAGTAGTCGTGTAGCCTAAACCCAGCAATGTAGTTGTGTAGCCTAAACTGAACCAAGTACTTGTGTAGCCTATACCTAATCAAGGCCGCCCAATCCATTTCCCCACCCCCCCAACAAGCTTTAGCCTAAACTAACCAAGTAGTCATGTAGCCTAAACTGAACCAAGTACTTGTGTAGCCTAAAATGAACCACATAGTCGTGTAGCCTAAACCTAACCAAGTAGTCGTGTAGCCTAAACTGAACCAAGACGTTGTGTAGCCTAAACTGAACCAAGTAGTCGTGTATCCTAAACCTAACCAATTAGTCGTGTAGCGTAAACTGAACCAAGAAGTCATAGATCCTAAACTGAACCAAGTAGTCATGTAGCCTACACCTAATAAAGTAGTTGTGTAGCCAAAACCTAACCAAGTAGTCGTGTAGCCTAAACCTAACCAAGTAGTTGTGTCACCTAAACCTTGCAATGTAATTGTGTAGCTTAAACCTTACCAAGTAGTTGTGTAACCGAAACTGAACCAAGTAATTGTGTAGCCTAAACCTAACCAAGTAGTTGTGTAGCCTAAACTGAACCAAGTAGTCGTGTAGCTTAAACCTAACAAAGTAGTTGTTTAGCCTAAACTGAACCAAGTAGTCTTGTAACCTTAACCTAACCAAGTAGTTGTGTAGCCTAAACCTAACCAAGTAGTCGTGTAGCCTAAACCCAGCAATGTAGTTGTGTAGCCTAAACTGAACCAGGTAGTTGTGTAGCCTAAACCTAATCAAGTAGCTCTGTAGCCTAAACTCAACCAAATAGTCGTGTAGCTTAATCCTAACAAAGTAGTTGTGTTGCCTTAACTGAACCAAGTAGACGTGTAGCCTTAACTGAACCAAGTAGACGTGTAGCCTAAACTGAACCAAGTAGACGTGTAGCCTAAACTGAACCAAGTAGACGTGTAGCCTTAACTGAACCAAGTAGTCGTGTAGCCTAAACCTAACAAAGTAGTTGTGTCGTAGTTGTGTAACATCATTTGTTTCCTGCATGTGCTGGATCTAAATGGTAAACGGATTTGCATTTACCAGTTAAACCATATGGATATTATTGATTATTATTATTATCCTGGTTATTATCATCAGGATTTTGGTATCTACTGCTCACCCAGTTTTCTGCTGGAGGTTGAACACTGATCCCTCGAATGTGTAGATGATTTTGAAGTCACACCGTCACGGTTCATCATTGAATGTTTGATTCACCACTGAACTACAAGATTTGGTTTGTTGAAATGACAGATTGTGTTAGTTGAGGGGTCTGATATTTTCTGACCAACTTCAAAGGCCATAGCCTTTGAAGCCTATGATGCCTATGATTTCATAAAGTTCTCCCAGCAAGCTGCTGAGTCACTGGTTGCCATGGTGACTGGGTGTAGAATGGAGGAGGAGGGGCAGAGAGCATCTAAGCTGACAGTTGATTTTGTACAAATCTACCTGTCAAATCCCTGCTTCTCAGTGAAAACCACGAGTCCAGTCTCCAAAACATGATTCTCATCAGAGAGAAGAGACTCTGCCCAACGCACCGATGTCACTTTTATGTGTGTGGAGTCAAAAATGTGACCATGGGAGCAGTTTCAAAAACTAGTAACTTTTGGTCTGATCCAAAAAAAGTGTGTTAAATTTAACATGGTCCCCTATGAGAAAGTAGCCTGGGGTTGTCCTGCCCTGTAGCTGTGATCTAGCTCTGAACATCCATCAGTGCTCACCCATTATAAACTCAGAGAACAAGTCTGGGAAAGGCATCAAGCTTCACATGTGATCATTCAAAACCCATAACCGATATCACAAAGATGAATCAGACCTTAATAGTTCAAGATCTTGTAGCCTGTTTAACCCTTGTACACCCATTCAGAAAGTCATGACCTTTGATCCTTCATGCAAAACATGTTCATTTCCTGAAAAGTGCTGTAAAAAATTACACATGAATATTTTTTCACTTGTCACCGAGGACATTCATGAAATGTGAGGATGCCACACTGAACCCTAACCAAGTAGTCGTGTAGCCTAAACTGAACCAAGTAGTCATGTAGCTTAAACCTAACCAAGTAGTCATGTAGCCTAAACTGAACCACGTAGTCGTGTAGCCTAAACTGAACCACGTAGTTGTGTAACCTAAACCTAACCAAGTAGTTGTGTAGCCTAAACTGAACCAAGTAGTCATGTAGCCTAAACTGAACCAAGTAGTCATGTAGCCTAAACTGAACCACGTAGTTGTGTAACCTAAACCTAACCAAGTAGTTGTGTAGCCTAACCTGAACCAAGTAGTCGTGTAGCCTAAACTGAACCAAGTAGTTGTGTAGCCTAAACTGAACCAAGTAGTCATGTAGCCTAAACTGAACCACGTAGTTGTGTAGCCTACACCTAATAAAGTAGTTGTGTAGCCTAAACCTAACCAAGTAGTCGTGTAGCCTAAACTGAACCAAGTAGTCATGTAGCCTAAACTGAACCACGTAGTTGTGTAACCTAAACCTAACCAAGTAGTTGTGTAGCCTAAACTGAACCAAGTAGTCATGTAGCCTAAACTGAACCAAGTAGTCATGTAGCCTAAACTGAACCACGTAGTTGTGTAACCTAAACCTAACCAAGTAGTTGTGTAGCCTAAACTGAACCAAGTAGTCGTGTAGCCTAAACTGAACCAAGTAGTTGGGCCCCCCCCCCCCCTTTTTTTTTCCCCCTTCTTCTCCCCCCCCCTTTTTTCCCCCCCCCCCCATTCCTTCCCCTCCTTCTTCCTCCCCTTTTTTGTACCTACTCCTATTTTACCTACCTAATCAATACTCTTACCTAACTAACCAAGTAGTCGTGTAGCCTCTGCCAGAGCGTGAGCCAACGAACCAAGAACGTGTAGCCTAAACTGAACCAAGTAGACGTGTAGCCTTAACTGAACCAAGTAGACGTGTAGCCTTAACTGAACCAGGTAGACGTGTAGCCTTAACTGAACCAAGTAGACGTGTAGCCTAAACTGAACCAAGTAGTCGTGTAGCCTAAACCTAACTAAGTCGTTGTGTAGTAGTTGTGTAACATCATTTGTTTCCTGCATGTGCTGGATCTAAATGGTAAACGGATTTGCATTTACCAGTTAAACCATATGGATATTATTGATTATTATTATTATCCTGGTTATTATCATCAGGATTTTGGTATCTACTGCTCACCCAGTTGTCTGCTGGAGGTTGAACACTGATCCCTTGAATGTGTAGATGATTTTGAAGTCACACCGTCACGGTTCATCATTGAATGTTTGATTCACCACTGAACTACAAGATTTGGTTTGTTGAAATGACAGATTGTGTTAGTTGAGGGGTCTGATATTTTCTGACCAACTTCAAAGGCAAAAGCTTTAAGCCTATGATGCCTATGATTTCATAAAGTTCTCCCAGCAAGCTGCTGAGTCACTGGTTGCCATGGTGACTGGGTGTAGAATGGAGGAGGAGGGGCAGAGAGCATCTAAGCTGACAGTTGATTTTGTACAAATCTACCTGTCAAATCCCTGCTTCTCAGTGAAAACCACGAGTCCAGTCTCCAAAACATGATTCTCATCAGAGAGAAGAGACTCTGCCCAACGCACCGATGTCACTTTTATGTGTGTGGAGTCAAAAATGTGACCATGGGAGCAGTTTCAAAAACTAGTAACTTTTGGTCTGATCCAAAAAAAGTGTGTTAAATTTAACATGGTCCCCTATGAGAAAGTAGCCTGGGGTTGTCCTGCCCTGTAGCTGTGATCTAGCTCTGAACATCCATCAGTGCTCACCCATTATAAACTCAGAGAACAAGTCTGGGAAAGGCATCAAGCTTCACATGTGATCATTCAAAACCCATAACCGATATCACAAAGATGAATCAGACCTTAATAGTTCAAGATCTTGTAGCCTGTTTAACCCTTGTACACCCATTCAGAAAGTCATGACCTTTGATCCTTCATGCAAAACATGTTCATTTCCTGAAAAGTGCTGTAAAAAATTACACATGAAATATTTTTTCACTTGTCACCGAGGACATTCATGAAATGTGAGGATGCCACACTGAACCCTAACCAAGTAGTCGTGTAGCCTAAACTGAACCAAGTAGTCATGTAGCTTAAACCTAACCAAGTAGTCGTGTAGCCTAAACTGAACCACGTAGTCGTGTAGCGTAAACCTAACCAAGTAGTTGTGTAGCCTAAACTGTACCAAGTAGTCGTGTAGCGTAAACCTAACCAAGTAGTTGTGTAGCCTAAACTGTACCAAGTAGTCGTGTAACCTAAACCTAACCAAGTAGTTGTGTAGCCTAAACTGAACCATGTAGTCGTGTTGCCTAAACTGAACCAAGTACTTGTGTAGCCTATACCTAACCAAGTTGTCGTGTTGCCTAAACTGAACCAAGTACTTGTGTAGCCTAAAATGAACCACATAGTCGTGTAGCCTAAACCTAACCAAGTAGTCGTGTAGCCTAAACTGAACCAAGACGTTGTGTAGCCTAAACTGAACCAAGTAGTCGTGTATCCTAAACCTAACCAATTAGTCGTGTAGCGTAAACTGAACCAAGAAGTCATAGAGCCTAAACTGAACCAAGTAGTCATGTAGCCTACACCTAATAAAGTAGTTGTGTAGCCTAAACCTAACCAAGTAGTCGTGTAGCCTAAACCTAACCAAGTAGTTGTGTCACCTAAACCTTGCAATGTAATTGTGTAGCTTAAACCTTACCAAGTAGTTTTGTAACCGAAACTGAACCAAGTAATTGTGTAGCCTAAACCTAACCAAGTAGTTGTGTAGCCTAAACTGAACCAAGTAGTCGTGTAGCTTAAACCTAACAAAGTAGTTGTTTAGCCTAAACTGAACCAAGTAGTCTTGTAACCTTAACCTAACCAAGTAGTCGTGTAGCCTAAACTGAAGAAGGTAGTTGTTTAGCCTAAACCTAATCAAGTAGCTCTGTAGCCTAAACTCAACCAAATAGTCGTGTAGCTTAATCCTAACAAAGTAGTTGTGTTGCCCTAACTGAACCAAGTAGACGTGTAGCCTTAACTGAACCAAGTAGACGTGTAGCCTAAACTGAACCAAGTAGTCGTGTAGCCTAAACCTAACAAAGTAGTTGTGTCGTAGTTGTGTAACATCATTTGTTTCCTGCATGTGCTGGATCTAAATGGTAAACGGATTTGCATTTACCAGTTAAACCATATGGATATTATTGATTATTATTATTATCCTGGTTATTATCATCAGGATTTTGGTATCTACTGCTCACCCAGTTGTCTGCTGGAGGTTGAACACTGATCCCTTGAATGTGTAGATGATTTTGAAGTCACACCGTCACGGTTCATCATTGAATGTTTGATTCACCACTGAACTACAAGATTTGGTTTGTTGAAATGACAGATTGTGTTAGTTGAGGGGTCTGATATTTTCTGACCAACTTCAAAGGCAAAGCCTTAAGCCTATGATGCCTAGATTTCATAAAGTTCTCCCAGCAAGCTGCTGAGTCACTGGTTGCCATGGTGACTGGGTGTAGAATGGAGGAGGAGGGGCAGAGAGCATCTAAGCTGACAGTTGATTTTGTACAAATCTACCTGTCAAATCCCTGCTTCTCAGTGAAAACCACGAGTCCAGTCTCCAAAACATGATTCTCATCAGAGAGAAGAGACTCTGCCCAACGCACCGATGTCACTTTTATGTGTGTGGAGTCAAAAATGTGACCATGGGAGCAGTTTCAAAAACTAGTAACTTTTGGTCTGATCCAAAAAAAGTGTGTTAAATTTAACATGGTCCCCTATGAGAAAGTAGCCTGGGGTTGTCCTGCCCTGTAGCTGTGATCTAGCTCTGAACATCCATCAGTGCTCACCCATTATAAACTCAGAGAACAAGTCTGGGAAAGGCATCAAGCTTCACATGTGATCATTCAAAACCCATAACCGATATCACAAAGATGAATCAGACCTTAATAGTTCAAGATCTTGTAGCCTGTTTAACCCTTGTACACCCATTCAGAAAGTCATGACCTTTGATCCTTCATGCAAAACATGTTCATTTCCTGAAAAGTGCTGTAAAAAATTACACATGAATATTTTTTCACTTGTCACCGAGGACATTCATGAAATGTGAGGATGCCACACTGAACCCTAACCAAGTAGTCGTGTAGCCTAAACTGAACCAAGTAGTCATGTAGCTTAAACCTAACCAAGTAGTCGTGTAGCCTAAACTGTACCAAGTAGTCGTGTAGCGTAAACCTAACCAAGTAGTTGTGTAGCCTAAACTGTACCAAGTAGTCGTGTAGCCTAAACCTAACCAAGTAGTTGTTTAGCCTAAACTGAACCATGTAGTCGTGTTGCCTAAACTGAACCAAGTACTTGTGTAGCCTAAACTGAACCATGTTGTCGTGTTGCCTAAACTGAACCAAGTACTTGTGTAGCCTAAAATGAACCACATAGTCGTGTAGCCTATACCTAACCAAGTAGTCGTGTAGTCTAAACTGAACCAAGTACTTGTGTAGCCTATACCTAACCAAGTAGTCGTGTAGCCTAAACTGAACCAAGTACTTGTGTAGCCTAAAATGAACCACATAGTCGTGTAGCCTAAACCTAACCAAGTAGTCGTGTAGCCTAAACTGAACCAAGACGTTGTGTAGCCTAAACTGAACCAAGTAGTCGTGTATCCTAAACCTAACCAATTAGTCGTGTAGCGTAAACTGAACCAAGAAGTCATAGAGCCTAAACTGAACCAAGTAGTCATGTAGCCTACACCTAATAAAGTAGTTGTGTAGCCTAAACCTAACCAAGTAGTCGTGTAGCCTAAACCTAACCAAGTAGTTGTGTCACCTAAACCTTGCAATGTAATTGTGTAGCTTAAACCTTACCAAGTAGTTTTGTAACCGAAACTGAACCAAGTAATTGTGTAGCCTAAACCTAACCAAGTAGTTGTGTAGCCTAAACTGAACCAAGTAGTCGTGTAGCTTAAACCTAACAAAGTAGTTGTTTAGCCTAAACTGAACCAAGTAGTCTTGTAACCTTAACCTAACCAAGTAGTCGTGTAGCCTAAACCCACAATGTAGTTGTGTAGCCTAAACTGAAGAAGGTAGTTGTTTAGCCTAAACCTAATCAAGTAGCTCTGTAGCCTAAACTCAACCAAATAGTCGTGTAGCTTAATCCTAACAAAGTAGTTGTGTTGCCCTAACTGAACCAAGTAGACGTGTAGCCTTAACTGAACCAAGTAGACGTGTAGCCTAAACTGAACCAAGTAGTCGTGTAGCCTAAACCTAACAAAGTAGTTGTGTCGTAGTTGTGTAACATCATTTGTTTCCTGCATGTGCTGGATCTAAATGGTAAACGGATTTGCATTTACCAGTTAAACCATATGGATATTATTGATTATTATTATTATCCTGGTTATTATCATCAGGATTTTGGTATCTACTGCTCACCCAGTTGTCTGCTGGAGGTTGAACACTGATCCCTTGAATGTGTAGATGATTTTGAAGTCACACCGTCACGGTTCATCATTGAATGTTTGATTCACCACTGAACTACAAGATTTGGTTTGTTGAAATGACAGATTGTGTTAGTTGAGGGGTCTGATATTTTCTGACCAACTTCAAAGGCCATAGCCTTTGAAGCCTATGATGCCTATGATTTCATAAAGTTCTCCCAGCAAGCTGCTGAGTCACTGGTTGCCATGGTGACTGGGTGTAGAATGTAGGAGGAGGGGCAGAGAGCATCTAAGCTGACAGTTGATTTTGTACAAATCTACCTGTCAAATCCCTGCTTCTCAGTGAAAACCACGAGTCCAGTCTCCAAAACATGATTCTCATCAGAGAGAAGAGACTCTGCCCAACGCACCGATGTCACTTTTATGTGTGTGGAGTCAAAAATGTGACCATGGGAGCAGTTATAAAAACTACACTGAAAAAACGGGGAAGTGGGGTAGTTCAATTTACAAATATTAAGCTGGTATAAATAACACGAACAATGTCAATCTTGAAGATCTCACTTAATTTTTAGTGGTGTTACATCGATACATTTAAATCATGTTGATACCAAATGAAAGGCTTATGTTTTGCCTCCGCCCCTTAATTCGGGCCGTGGGAAACCCCGTGTGCTGAGAAGCATCGTCTAGGGGAGAGTTTGTAGTCCGCCATTTTACCACTGATGCTGCAAGCACCTGCACCTTGGAGTCACCTGCAAAAGGTAAATTTTAGGGCTGTCAGTGTAACGCGTTAATTAGATTAATTAATTACGCTGCAAATTAACGCACTATAAAAATTAACACAATTAATCATGAGTGGCAAGTCAGTCATTGTAAATTTGGCCCATTGAGTGACCCGTAGGCTGCAGTGGCGTCACTTCGTACCTGGGCCACTAGTCAAAAGCAGGGTGACTGACAACAGAGATGGACGCGACACAGGAGAGCGAGGCGAGCCCACTCGGACCTGTCACTCGGACTCTGACTCGGACTAGGAGCAGCGGGGGCCTCTAGCCCGCTACAAAGCTGAGCCGTGCATTGAATGCATGAGTGTCCACTGGAGTGGTGGCAGCTCACCAGGAGCTGATGAACAGGTGTCCTCTCCTCCTACCTGGCTACCGCTGCCACGTCTGGGCCAGGTGAGAGACTCTTTTCACTGCAGGTAACATCATTGAAAAGAAGAGAGCAGCCTCACACTCACACAATGTAAACAAGCTTGTTTGTCTGAGCAACTGGCTCAAGGACACATAGAGTTGTCTGTTGTCAGTTCCTGTAACGTTAGCTGACCCTTTTAAAGGAAATGCTGTTGGCATCTTGCTATTGATGTTGCCTTATTTAGAGGCATGTTATACTATTCATTTTGAATTGCTGTATTGAGTCAGCTTTAGTATTCATTTTGATTGAGAGTCTGCTTATGTGCCTATTTGAGACTCAGCCTTATTTTATTTCTGAATTTTATTGATTTTATTTAACTGTATTTGTATTGCATTTTTGAGAAATGCATCTGGCCTAATTGGTTTGCTGATGTGATTGACCTTTTTTTCTTTTGAATTTCATTTATAAAGCACACTTAACCAATAAAAATGTGGATTTCAAATCTTCTCTTCTTGGTGTATTCTATTGATTAGTCATGCACTACAACTTTGTAATTTCCTAGAATTCAAATTCTTTATTTGGGGGCCTTTAGCAGGTATGAGATTAAAATGTGATTAATTAGATTAACTAATTACAAATCCTGTAATTAATGAGATTAATTTTCTTAATCGCCTGGCAGCACTAGTAAATTTAATTTACTCTTCAAACAAATTAACATTAGGAAGTGGGAGACATCGCTTCAAAATGGTTGTCTTCAGGAAGCAGAGCTTTTTAATGCTAGTATCATCGAGCAAGTCAAAGCTAATGCTGGCGTTAGCTACCGCGAGCTAGCGTTACCTATGCTACTGCCACCAGTTGCGGGTTAATGCTATCGGAAGCGCGGTGCTCGGCTCGCCTTGGTGCGTCGGAGGCGGGTCGGATTTGAAGGGATCTGGAGAGACGGCTGTTTATATTGTGTTTCTCTGTCTTCGATCACCGAGGCTGCTGAGCAAGGAAAAGCCTGACGTCGTATGTTTATTTGTATTATTTTTCATACAGGTTTCACCTGTCAAAAAGACACGTGACAGAGGAGGTGCAGTTAATAATGTTTCACCAGCGAGGAGCGTCAGTAGGGGGGCAGTAGCTCAGTCCGTAAGGACTTGGGTTAGGACGCGGAGGATGCCGGTTCAAGTCCCCCATGGACCAAGACCAACTGGTTGCTGGAGAGGTGCCAGTTTACCTCTTGGGCACTGCCGAGGTGCCCCTGAGCAAGGCACCAAACCCCCAACTGCTCTGGGCGCTTGTCAGGAGCAGCCCCCTCACTCTGACATCTCTCCATTGACATGTATATGTACTGTGTGAACAACAGAGTGTCAAACTGAATTTCCCCACTGTGGGACTAATAAAGGAATATCTTCTTCTTCTTCTTCTCATTCCCAGTCTTACCCACGACTTTCACGTAGAGATCAATTTTATGTTAATAACCTTAACCAGTGCAAAGAAATATAAAAAATAAAATTGAATAAGGACAAATTTGTCTTCATGTGGGACGAAGGTTGAACAGTTATCCCATTATCTCTGTTATAATAACATAACCTTAAAACATTATGATTCTGTTAACCCTGTAACCTTAAACATTTATCTGTGAGCCAGTTAACACAGTTATGGATCATATTTGCTCTGAAGTTTGCATGTGAATTCATAATTGCCGACTCTTCTGTGTTCTCCAGACTGCTGCTTTCCTGCCGGTATCAGCCAGTGCAGGGGTTTATTCAAAGGCTCTGCAGTAGGGGTGAGTACACGTTTTACTGAAACTTCACAACATAAATTGTGCATGCTTCACTTCACACTCATGTACCTATGACTTGACTACTCACCCAAACATTGACACAAGTTAATCGCACTCAATCTAATGTTTTTATTTTTATTTTTTTGCAGTATGTGGCCGTGTAAAGCTTGTTCTGAATTATCTACAAGTAGGAGCGAACTTCTTTCTCACTGTAAACTTAAACATCCACACTTTGGACGCACCACCCGTTACCCCTGTACGTATTTAGGCTGCCCATGCTCATTCAAAACATGCAATGCTTTAATTATTCACCAGAGTGAGTTCATTCCACTCGCACAGCTCAAAGACAGACAGAGCGTACTGTATTTCCCTGTCACGTATGTGGCTGTAAGGCTTTATCAACAGAAAGAGGTTTCTTTAGTCATATTACCACACATCTTAGGCAGAGGTACCCTGACACAAATGACGTACATCTAGCCAAGAAGGCAACAAGCTGTGGCGTCACATACTGCAAAGGGTATGATAGTTGTTCATGGGACAGAATCTGGATTACCAGAGTTTTCAGAAATCTTTCAAACGTGCGTCATTGATGATAGGCTTTTCTTCATTGTGAATTTGTTGTGTGCATGGTACAGTGAGCACTACAGAGCCTTTGCACTAGAGCAGTCATCAAAAACAATGAAACTTACTGCAATTGAGGACCTGATGGATTAGAAGAAGATTTTAAAACGTGGTTGCATTGAAATGGTGACAATGGAGGATCACAAATGGCACACTAATCTGCTTCTTCTTGTTTTCCCCTTCTGATTTGCATGCTGTCCATAATGGAGAAAGTAATCACTAAATCTGACCTGTTTGGTATTTCCCCCACAGATTAAGAGATCATCAGTGTCCGCCTTCAAAGTGCTAAGGGTTATCTTGGATGCTGAAAACTCTCAAAGACTGCTGTTTGAAGGTGGTTTCCCAAGATCTGCTGATGAAGTGGTTCAGGAGGTAAAGAGACAGTGCAACCTCAACTATACCTCAGACTTCAGTTTATGGATGAGCATTTTGGAAATGCGTTTACAAACCTCACAAGAGTGGAGGAACTCAAGGATAAGGGGACAATTGAAGTCATCCAGATTGAGAGTTCCCGCTGTGATGAGGCTCCTCTCAGTCATTCTGTAGTTCAGCCTCTGCTTTCACCTAGTTCAATGTCTTCTGGGTCTGTTGACGCAGATATTCTGTCCTCTTCGGATTCTTCAAGCTCAAGAACATCATGGCCAGTCAATTTTCCTGTGCCCCAGTTTTCTTATGATTCAGAGCTGAAACTTGACAGAGGCAATGCTACATACAGAAAGGATGGCAGCCCACACATTCCTGATCCAAAACTTAAATCAAACATTCTTGAGACCCCGGTGCAAGAAATTATCAAATACAAACTTTTCTGCAGTGGCAAGGAGTTCGACGCTGTGGCGAAGGCCCTTGTATCGAAGCATCCTTGCTTGAGTGAGAAAGGTTCCCCCACTGGACATGCTGGATGGAAGGCCAGTTTGGCAAATAAGCTTGCCATGTACCGCACCCATCGGAGAAAACTGGGATGTACTGAAGTGACTATCAATTCCCTGAAGAACAAGCCAGAGGGAAAAGCAAGTCCTGCAGCTTCCATAAAGAAACCTCGGCGGTTGGAAGTTAATTATTGGCCCCCGCGTCCCATTGGAGAACCCGACACAAGCCTGGAAAGACTGAGAGTTGAACTTCTTGATGATGTGACGAGGACAAACAGGGAAGTGATCAAAAGGAAAATGGAGAAAACCTTTTCATACAGGAGACGGGAAATCATTTCCGAGGAGCCAGTGGTTCAGGACTTCAAGGCCAGATGGCCAGCATTCTTTCACGAGTGAGGGTTGTGATACTTTATGTTTCTTCAAATTATAAACATCAGTGTTGCATGTAACTGCTACGGTTTTGTCAACTTGACTTTGCATTGATAGTTTTTGCAGTTTTGAGCATTAATGCTTTGTCTGTGTGCTTTCAGGTAAATGCCGAATTTAAGAGGATAACCACCGTGCTGCTCCGGTCCAGATTCCTCTCCCAGCCGGATATTCACACAGGAGGAGTGATTGGAACCAAACTGAAGCACATCCTGGAAGAGATTGGCAAGGCAAGTGTTGATTGATTGGCTTTATTATGCCCTACTCGGGAAATTTGTCTGTTTTGAGGTGCACTCATTATGTCTTTATATCAATTTAATACAAATGCCTTAAATAAGAAAATTTAAAAAAAAAATCCAGAAAAAGTATTAACCTCTCATAATTTTATTGCAGTTTAAGGTTCCTCATGCAAATCTTGTATGTTAAGAGACCCAATGTCGTTTTTTTTTTTTTTTTTTTCCAATCTGACATAAACAAAAAAAGTAATAATGCCCAAAAATCAATCTTGCTACCAAATATGTAGACGGATGAGCCACAACTCTGAAAATCAGTCAGAATTTTATTTATTTTTTATTTGTGTCACAGAAAGTAGTCCAGTCTAGTTGCAGGGATCACTGAGATAAAATGATATGATAAATAAAATAAAATGATTAAAAATAATATGCGTTCAAAAGAATAATCCATTTTCTGCTGTGGGAAATTTCGACCTTGTAACCCCTCACAGTGAGTTTTACACTGAACCTTAATGTCCCAAATCAGATTTATCCCATTAGGGTCTTCAGTTTTCAGCAGTACCCAAGAAAAAATGTAATTTTTAAATGAAATGTACCAAATCTTGAGTAGGTTTGATCCTTGGCCTTTTTGAGTCAAATAATTTGGAAAATTTGCATAAGTCCCAAACCAGTTAATAAAGTAACGGTGTCTGTCCAGACTGAGGACACTGAGGCTCTGAGATAACTCATCCTAAAGGGACTGAGCATAAGATAAGATGAAGATATTTTTTTTCGAAATATTTTTTTTTATAAAAAAAAATTTTATGGAGGGGGGGGGGGGGCCTCACACCCCCCGGGTTGGGGGTTTGCCTTCCGGGGCCCCCGGCCCCAAGGGGAAACCCCCCCCCCTCCCTTTTCCCCCCCTTTTTTTGTCCATTCGGGACTTAACCGTAACCCCCCGTTCCCAACCAACTCCCTACAACTGAGCTACTGATTCCTTTATTAGTCCCACAGTGGAGAAATTTACAATATATATATATTTATATCTCCAGAAGGACCCAGCACACCTGTTGAGGGAATATGATAATGTATTATTTAGAGCAGAATGTTATTACTTTATGAGGACAAATGTTTTCGAGTTGACAGTTTGAATCCCTGCTGTCGCAGTAAGAACAACCACAGGATGCACTTCAACACCATCAACACCACTGTCCCCCGTCCTTCTCCTCCCAGTCCTGTATTTTCTAAAGAGGGCTGTGCTGGCTTTCTAGCGTTTTTTGTGAACATGGTAATGAGTGAGATCTAACATCATTCCTTCCTCCTCCCCTCATCTTAACTGGTTCCTCCTCCACAGCTGAGCAGTTTCTCTCCTATCGATATTATGGACTTGAGAGATGTGGTTAGCTCCATGAAAACGTCCTTAAGTCCTTTTCATGTTCTTCTAAAGGTTTTCTCCAGTCTCCTCACCATCTTCAACTCTTCTCTGCATTCAGGGGTGTTTCTGTCTTATTTTAAGCAGGCAGCTGCCCAGCCGCTCCTTAAGAAACCGAACCTGGACCAAACATCAATGCTAAACTACAGGCCCATCTCCAAGACCTCATTTGAGTCCGAGGTCCTGGAGAAATTAGTCGCCTATTTCTTCTCAGGTTTTCTTGCTGTGAAACTCCTGACTGTCATAGTTCTTCTCTAGTTTTGTTTAGGGTCTAGGGGACTCCTGACAAACTATTTATTTATTCTCACAGGTCGTACTTTTACCCTTTTATTACATTTTTATTGTTATGATATGTTAATTTATACTTTGAAAGTGTTGTGAAGCACTCTGTGCACTGCTGTGAAGAGCGCTATATAAATGATTAAGTGTGTAAAGAAAGCTATGAAACTTTTCTGCTTCCCCTTCAGGTGGTGATTGGTCATATTTTGCTTCTATAAAACTTTATTGAAATTATTGTCTGTGTTCTGTAGAATGAAGACGATGCTGCAATCCAGGAGGCAATCGAGGATAAGATAAGATAAGATGAACCTTACCACGGTGGGAATTTTCCTTGTAATGGAAAGTGGCGGTGGTGAGGAGGAGGACATCCTCGTGGTCCTTGAAGGCCAGGTGGTCGACCTACCAAGTGTCGGCGTGGTGGTTGCCATGCTGTTTGGCCTTATGTACAACTTAAACCTGGACTACCGTCCTCATCTCAGATACACCTTTGAGGTAATCCAGAAAGTTGTAATGGAGTTGGAAGGAAAAGTACTGTCAAAAAGGGTTCAGGCCTTGAAGATCCAACTCTTTGAGTAGAGATGATACCTTTAAAAATGTTTTTCTTAACAGTGGCTTTATGTGGCATCCTGCTGCTTGTTTTGCTGGTGTTTTTTTTTTTTTTTTTTCCCAAAAATAGCAAGTCCCTGGTTTGGTGCTGTTAGAGGACACCGTAAACAGGGCTTCATAGAGACACTTTAATACGCTCAGCAGTGGTAGAAAAAATGGCTGATAAGACACTTTAAGAAATGTTGGATTTCATCAATTGTAAATGACTGTTCAAGTTAAAGAGATTCTTTTTGCACTGTTATAAAGATATTTTTCTAGTTAAATGAATAAAAGGGTTGAACCTTAAGTTTGTGTTCAGTGTCCTGTGTTTGATGAGCTGTAATGCAGGAAATATTGGCAGAATATGCTTTTTTGGACATCTGCAATTGCATTTTTATTATGCAATTTCAATCTATTAAAATTATTTATATTTCAATGAAATAACTGTGCTGCTAAAACATGATTTTATTGTTTGTTAAATGTGAACAAATTGTGGAAAATTGCATGATAAAATCATCTTTGTCTGATGTAAAATTCTTAGGTGTAGTGAAAAGGAAATATTCATTATGGTGTAACAAGATTTTTTTATGTGCAATATTCATGTTGGCGTAACATGATTTTATTGTGTGCAGCCGATGTCCTTACTCTTTATGTAAATCCAACGGATTTTGTTTTTCAGTGTACTGGTTACGACAGGTGTGATTGGCTGTTGCTAGGCGCTCGCCCCCTTGGCAGCGCAGCTTTTGAGAGCTGATCTGTTTTAGCGCTCTGAGCTTGGAGATGTCCTCTGCGATCACCGGGACGTCCTCGCCGCCGTGACTCGTCTTGTCACTTTTGCCGTCAGACAGGAAGGAAAACACCGTAGAAATGTCATTCTTTAATTGTGTTTCTACATTTTCATCTGGATGGAGATTTTTTATGTGGATGGGAATTTGGGAGAACGATGGAGAAAAAACCCAGTTTGTAAAAATACCTGCATTCACGTGGACTAGGCCTGAGTTAGTCTTCATGTATATTCACACACATATGAACATGTATGTATTTATAGTGTCTACATGTCCACATACATACTGCTTTCACGTCAGTAGGTTTGTGTTTTCAGTGATTCGGCTCCAGCTCATCAGAATACCTGCAGCAGCTGATACTTAAGTCAGCAGCTGCATGATGAAGGCTTGTGGTCTCCTCCTCCTCCTCCTCCTCCTCCTCCTCCTACCTTAACATCTAACATTCAGTTTGCATATCATCCAGCTAAACTTCACTCCCAGCTTGGAGACGCCTTGTCGTCCCCTGGACAGTGTTGCATTACGCTCCACCTTGAATGTCTGAAGTCAGTTTCCTTTCAGGAAGAGACGGTATCAAGTAAATATAATCATGGCGTCATGCTGGAGAACTCACTGACCAGACACTGAAGTGACTCTCACCGTTGCTAAAAGATTTCACAAGTTTTGACAGTTGCTCCGTAGTTTCATTCATGTTTTCTGCTTTCTTTTATGTATGATAATGAAAATCCTACATTAGATTAAATTACACAGCCGGGTTATTCATCAACCAGTTCTTTTAATTTTGCTTAATGAAGTTTGACAAAAACAAGTAAACTGATGTTTTGACAGCTATCTGTGCAGCCTGGAGGACTGACTGTGAATCAGGACCAGGATGCTGTCAGGCTTAGTGGCAGAGGAAGCTGCTCAGACTGTGGACGTCCTGTGTGACAAAATGTCCTGGAGACTCCAGGTGAGGAACTTTCATTGACCGATATGTAATTCTCTCTGTGCTCACTCTTTTCTTCTCTACCGCAGTTTTTTGCACAGCTGTGATACACAGTCTGATGAAGAAATGTCCAAAAACAAGCAGTCCAACCATCCCGCTACTAAAAACCGTCCACCGTCCTCTGTCTAGCTGCTGGAGCTTCTGCTCTTCAGCAGCTGCTTGAGGACGCTGCTCTGTTTGAGCGCTCTGAGGTTGGAGATGTCCTCTGCGATCACCAGGACGTCCTCGCCGCCGTGACTCGTCTCGTCACTTTCGCTGTCGGACAGCGTACACAGCAGGGCGTCGTTCTCGTATGTGGGGAAGTAATATCTGCGGAGAGATGGAGGCCAGCGGTTTACGAAAGGACACTTTTAGATTTCTCCTGAGCTTTTTGCAGAGTCGCTGCATATGTTAGCGAGGCACGCATCTGTTATTGGGCTATTTAGAAACGTTTTAGCTAAATAGCTCCATGCATGTTAAAATGCTGTTTTATGCCTGTATGTCTACAGGAGCGTCCCACTAAAAACTACAGTGGAAAAAAACTGGAGCCTTAACAGTATTTAAAAACAGCTTTTTTCGCTCTCAGTACTGTTATTCTTTGTCCTTCTTGTGTTTAAGGATATATGTTGTGACGTGTTTGATGTTTTCAGACATGGTGGAGGCCACAGAAGTTAACTTTTCAGAGCATAAGTTCCTATATTGACATTTTAGTAGAATAGAGTTTATCTTCGTTCAAACAGCCTCATCTTCTTCGTCATGTCAAGATGCATTACGTTAACCGCTAACCTGCCAAATCGTTAGCCTCTGTGACTGCCGATAGCTGAGAGTATACAGTATAAACAACAGCCGCTAAACGGCGCTGTGGTAGCTGATTGGCTTCCCACCCACCGACACCGTCACCACCAAGCTGCGGGTACGGCTGAACGCCAACATGAATGTATACGAAATAACACTGGACGCACTGTGGCTGGTTCCAGGTCGACATGTCCGGCAGCGTCATCACGTGACCTTCAGCCTCTATGTGACGGAGGACGTCGTCTCTGGACTCAAATGTCTCCTGGCAGCCGTAGCAACGGCTCTGGTGGATTTGCCGCCGGATGAAGTTCACCAGTTTAACCTGCTGGTAGAAGCGGAGGTCTGAGGGAGGACACAGCAGAGCGGGACGTTAAATCATACTTTTTATAGTTTCCTGAAAAACAACCTAAACCACAACAAACAAAATAATATGTGCAGTAACTGTAATAACTGTGAAGTGAAAAAAATGGTAATAATAAAAATGGTAATAAAAAATAAAATAAATACATGAAAATCAAATTAAATCAAAATTATAATGTATTATGAATAATAAATAAATAATGTGCATATAACAGATAGTAACTGTAAAGTGAAAAAGAAACTATGCAAGGAGAGAAAAATGGTAATAATAATAAATAAATCAAAACGCTAAAATCAAAATTTTAATAATTATATTAATGAAAATAAATAATATGTACACATAAGAGATAGCAACTGTGAAGTGAAAACCAAACTATAAGGAGAGAAAAGTGGTAATAAAAATAAAATTAATCTGAAATCAAAATTGTAATAATTATATTTATGAATAAATATGTACATATAACAGAGTGTAACTGTGCAGTGAAAAACAAACCAGGGAGGACATGTGGTAATAATAATAAAAACTAAAATAAATACAAATTCTAAAATCAAAATTATAATAACTGTATTCATGAATAAGAAAAGTAAGATAAGATAATAACTGCACATATAAGAACAAATTATATATATATATAGTAGAGAAAATATTATATAAAATATATATATATATAAATCTAAATATAAAATTACATTTGTGAATAAAAATAAATGGCTGAATCAAAATAAATTCAGACACCGTGGTTCCTCTATTTCACATGAACGGATACAGAGTGCATCGTACGAGTGTTTCCTTTAAACATGGTGGTGATGATGATGATGATGGTGATGATGGTGATGATGATGATGATGGTGATGATGATGATGATGATGATGATGATGATGATGATGCACTTTGATGCTAGTATTTGTTTTTTAATCAGGGTTTACTCACTGAGTTCAGTCCTCAGATTATGGAGGTCGAAGCCATGAGATTCCTTTACAAAAAAAAAGGAGGAAAAATAATTAATTAAGATTAAAAGTTGATATCAACTAATCAAATAATTGAAAATGGAAAGACAACTTTTGTTGTTTGTTGTTAGATCTTTATCAGTAGTTTGGGGAAAAACCATGAAGAGGTGAAAACGCTGAATTCTCAACAGAGCTGCTGTGGCCTTCGCCGAGCTGTGGCCTTCGCCGAGCTGTGGCCTTCGCCGAGCTGTGGCCTTCGCCGAGCTGTGGCCTTTGGCGAGCTGTGGCGAGCTGTGGCCTTCGCCGAGCTGTGGCCTTCGCCGAGCTGTGGCCTTTGGCGAGCTGTGGCGAGCTGTGGCCTTCGCCGAGCTGTGGCCTTCGCCGAGCTGTGGCCTTTGGCGAGCTGTGGCGAGCTGTGGCCTTCGCCGAGCTGTGGCCTTCGCCGAGCTGTGGCCTTCGCCGAGCTGTGGCCTTTGGCGAGCTGTGGCGAGCTGTGGCCTTCGCCGAGCTGTGGCCTTTGGCGAGCTGTGGCCTTCGGCGAGCTGTGGCCTTCGGCGAGCTGTGGCCTTCGGCGAGCTGTGGTGAGCTGTGGCCTTCGGCGAGCTGTGGCCTTTGGCGAGCTGTGGCGAGCTGTGGTGAGCTGTGGCCTTTGGCGAGCTGTGGCCTTTGGCGAGCTGTGGCCTTCGGCGAGCTGTGGCCTTCGGCGAGCTGTGGCCTTCGGCGAGCTGTGGTGAGCTGTGGCCTTCGGCGAGCTGTGGCCTTTGCCGAGCTGTGGCCTTTGCCGAGCTGTGGCGAGCTGTGGCCTTCGCCGAGCTGTGGCGAGCTGTGGCCTTCGCCGAGCTGTGGCGAGCTGTGGCCTTCGCCGAGCTGTGGCGAGCTGTGGCCTTCGCCGAGCTGTGGCCTTCGCCGAGCTGTGGCCTTCAGCGAGCTGTGGCCTTCGCCGAGCTGTGGCCTTCGCCGAGCTGTGGCCTTCGGCGAGCTGTGGCCTTCGCCGAGCTGTGGCGAGCTGTGGCCTTCGCCGAGCTGTGGCCTTCGGCGAGCTGTGGCCTTCGCCGAGCTGTGGCCTTCAGCGAGCTGTGGCCTTCGCCGAGCTGTGGCCTTCGGCGAGCTGTGGCCTTCGCCGAGCTGTGGCGAGCTGTGGCCTTCGCCGAGCTGTGGCCTTCGGCGAGCTGTGGCCTTCGCCGAGCTGTGGCGAGCTGTGGCCTTCGCCGAGCTGTGGCGAGCTGTGGCCTTCGCCGAGCTGTGGCCTTCGCCGAGCTGTGGCCTTCGCCGAGCTGTGGCGAGCTGTGGCCTTCGCCGAGCTGTGGCCTTCGCCGAGCTGTGGCGAGCTGTGGCCTTCGCCGAGCTGTGGCGAGCTGTGGCCTTCGCCGAGCTGTGGCGAGCTGTGGCCTTCGCCGAGCTGTGGCCTTCGCCGAGCTGTGGCCTTCGCCGAGCTGTGGCGAGCTGTGGCCTTCGCCGAGCTGTGGCGAGCTGTGGCCTTCGCCGAGCTGTGGCCTTCGCCGAGCTGTGGCCTTCGCCGAGCTGCTGTACAACGTCTAAGAAAAGCTGCGGCAGCTGCTTTGAGCTCAGCCTGTTGCAGCTGTTTAACCATTTCAGTATTGTCCTCTAATCCGCTTTGATTCATGTTATTTAGTTTCTGCATCACTTTTGGCTCAACATTGTGTACATGTTTTATGCAGAAACACTATTTGCTGTATTGTTTCTGACTAACTTAGAGACTAACATACACTGTGAACTCCTAACGCGAGCAGCTGATCCCGGTGCTGTGGGGTGGAGAACTGATGTGATTAGCGCGCCTTGTGTTCTGATGAAGATCTTTGTGATGGAGTCTTCTTTCTACGCATCCAGCACCTTTTGTTTTGTTGTTGTTGTTTGTTTTGTTTTTCTGTTTCTGTTTCCCCTGATAGCTCTGAGTCTGTCTGTGTTTTCATCAAGGAATCACTTCAGATACACTGAAACAGTGTGAGAGGGCTGCTGTTGTACCTTCATGTGTGTGTAGATCTGGTCCATGGTCTCTGATTGGTGATCACAGAACAGACACACAGCAGAGACTGGGTGAGCCCGCCAGTCTGACCAATCACTGGACAACACAGAGACGTCGGACTGAAGTAAACAGGACTCAGTCGGTTTCACATGTGTCAGAATCAATAAGTCGGGTCACTCTAAGCTTCCTCAGAGGAGCTGAACGAAGTCATGAAAAGCCTTCTGGTTTCCTACTTACTCATCTTTGTCGTCTACCAGCTCCTGGTCATCCTCGCTCTGCACCTCCTCCCAGGTCTTCCCCAGCTCCTGGCCGGAGGACAGACGGAAACAACATCACACAGTGAAGAGATAAACCTTTTCCCAACGTACAGCTGGTGCTCAAACAAGTCCATTCGATTAAATTTGATCGTTGCTTTATTGTAGAGCAAAAACATTTTCTGGTTTCAACGTCTAAAACTTATACTACACTACTATACTATGACTATACTGTGACTTTTTTTTTGACATACTGCCGGGTTTCGAGATGAAACCCCTGACGACACATCCTGACTCGGACAAATCTCAGTGTGTCGGCGTTTTACCAGGTAGTTGATGACGTAGAAACGGTCATAGATGCGATTGGTGGCGTTGATGCGGCGGTGAGCTTTCTTCCTCATGTGATCCTTCAGTGTGGTTTTATCCCTGAAGGTTTTCTCACAGTACAAACACTGCAGACTGACAGAAGGACACAAATAAAATAATAAAATAATAATTAAAAAAAACAAACATATTTTCCGGACTATAAGGCACATTTAAAATCCTTTCATTTTCTCAAAAATCGACAGTGCGCCTTTTAATATGGTTTTTATATGCAGTTCATAAATGAATTGTGGTTGTGCTTACTGACCTCCTCAAACCAATTTTATGTGGTACAAGGAGCTCAAAAATCTGTCTGAATGTTTTATTATGAGTTTGCTAAGCTTCAATGCTGCACCACTGGGTGGATTGTAGGAGCATTACTGGAGTAATACTACTGACAGTAGTCAGGCGCCTGGCAGAGTAATACTACTGACAGTAGTCAGGCGCCTGGCGGAGTAATACTACTGACGGTAGTCAGGCGCCTGGCGGAGTAATACTACTGACGGTAGTCAGGCGCCTGGCGGAGTAATACTACTGACGGTAGTCAGGCGCCTGGTGGAGTAATACTACTGACAGTAGTCAGGCGCCTGGCGGAGTAATACTACTGACGGTAGTCAGGCGCCTGGCGGAGTAATACTACTGACAGTTGTCAGGCGCCTGGCGGAGTAATACTACTGACGGTAGTCAGGCGCCTGGCGGAGTAATACTACTGACAGTAGTCAGACGCCTGGCGGAGTAATACTACTGACGGTAGTCAGACGCCTGGCGGAGTAATACTACTGACGGTAGTCAGGCGCCTGGCGGAGTAATACTACTGACAGTAGTCAGGCGCCTGGCGGAGTAATACTACTGACAGTAGTCAGGCGCCTGGCGGAGTAATACTACTGACAGTAGTCAGGCGCCTGGCGGAGTAATACTACTGACAGTAGTCAGGCGCCTGGCGGAGTAATACTACTGACGGTAGTCAGGCGCCTGGCGGAGTAATACTACTGACGGTAGTCAGGCGCCTGGCGGAGTAATACTACTGACGGTAGTCAGGCGCCTGGCGGAGTAATACTACTGACGGTAGTCAGGCGCCTGGCGGAGTAATAGTACTAACAGTAGTCAGGTGCCTGGTGGAGTAATACTACTGACAGTAGTCAGGCGCCTGGCGGAGTAATACTACGGACGGTAGTCAGGCGCCTGGTGGAGTAATACTACTGACAGTAGTCAGGCGCCTGGCGGAGTAATACTACTGACGGTAGTCAGGCGCCTGGCGGAGTAATACTACTGACGGTAGTCAGGCGCCTGGCGGAGTGATACTACTGACAGTCATCAGGCGCCTGGTGGAGTAATAGTACTAACAGTAGTCAGACGCCTGGCGGAGTAATACTACTGACGGTAGTCAGGCGCCTGGCGGAGTAATACTACTGACGGTAGTCAGACGCCTGGCGGAGTAATACTACTGACGGTAGTCAGGCGCCTGGCGGAGTAATACTACTAACAGTGACTGACAGTGTATTGTTTTGTATTTCGTGTGTTCCAACTGAAAAATTTTGAGAGTTATTGAAGTTATTGAGTTGTTAAATTAATAGAATCAAGTTTGCCTTATCTGAACATTTTGTTTTGCTTACAATCTGGTGCGTTTTATAATCCGGTGCGCCTTATGGTCCGGAAAATACGGTAAAAGAATAAATATCATGGATAATTAATTAATCAATAATAAATACATAAATAATGGTAATAATAATAAATTCATGAACAACAAGAATATAATATATAAATATATATTTTCATGTTTTGTGTCAGAGCATGGATAGAATAAAGGGACAAAAACCATCTTGAAAAACAGATGTGTATGTGATGCGTTGTGGATTTTATCTGTATTTCTGACCTCGTCAGCATCGTCATAAAGACGGAGACATACGTCACGTGTCAGCTCGTACTTATCCAGTTTGCTCTGCAGAGTGTCCAGAAACTGGTTGCAGTAGACGATGTTGTCGGGCAGCCCGATGCTGAAGGAATGCTCTCTGGCCATGTGGTTCAGCAGTGACGACCTGGAGACACGATGGTGGGAGAGATTTCTATTATTTTTATGAAACTGTGTTATAAATTAAAATATAGAAGAACACCAGCTCATGTTTTAACCCTCTGACACTGCCAATCCTGAAAGGTTCAGTTTTAGAGCTGGAGAGAAATTTAAGATATTATATCAAACTAGAGACCCTGATGGATCCATCGGAACCAACCAGGTCAGACTACTACTACTACTACTACTACTACTACTACTACTACTACTACTACTATTACTACTATTACTACATCCTGGTAACTAGAGCTCTAGAGCATTCAGAGGATGGATGTCTTTCCTAGCTACATGACTACTACTACTACTACTACTACTACTACTATAATATTAGATGGGTTTTCCTATCTAATTATTTTTTTATTATTATCTTAATATAGTCTAAGATTAAAAGATGGATGTCTTTCCTACTACACTACTACTACAACTACTACTACACTACTACTACTACTACTACTACTATTACATCTTGGTGACTAGAGACCTAGAGCATTCAGAGGATGGATGTCTTTCCTAGCTACACTGACTACTACTACTACTACGACTACTACTACTACTACAACTACTACATCCTGGTAACTAGAGACCTATAGCATTCAGAGGATGGATGTCTTTCCTAGCTACACTGACTACTACTACTACTACTACTACTACTACTACTACTATTACATCCTGGTAACTAGAGACCTAGAGCATTCAGAGGATGGATGGCTTTCCTAGCTACTCTGACTACTACTACTACTACTACTACTACTACTACTACTACTACTACTGCTACTACATCCTGGTAACTAGAGACCTAGAGCATTCAGAGGATGGGGTCTTTCCTAGCTACACTGACTACTACTACTACTACTACTACTATTACATCCATCTTGGTGACTAGAGACCTAGAGCATTCAGAGGATGGATGTCTTTCCTAGCTACATGACTACTACTACTACTACTACTACTACTACTACTACTACTACATCCTGGTAACTAGAGACCTAGAGCATTCAGAGGATGGATGTCTTTCCTAGCTACACTGACTGCTACTACTACTACTACTACTACTACTACTACTACTACTACTACTATTACATCCATCTTGGTGACTAGAGACCTAGAGCATTCAGAGGATGGATGTCTTTCCTAGCTACACTGACTACTACTACTACTACTACTACTACTACTACTACTACTACTACTACTACTAGGACAATGAAAGAAGTTAAATAATGAAATTTATGTCCTATGTGATGACCAGAAACAGAATGAGCTGCTTCTAACTTGTGTCTGATGATTTGTTCCCATTGGCATTAACAGAGTATTTACTGATATACTTGCTAACATTCAGGATGTTTGCAACCAGCTGATGGACCTGTTTCCGGTGAACTCGTTGCTGCAGAACATGCAGAGACGACGGAAGCTGCTGTCGTCTCTCTCCTGCTGCTGCTGCTCCAGCACTTCCTCCTGAGGGAGGGCAACTCAGTCAGAGAGACACCACAGAAGAAGAAGAGCAGCACCGCCACTTTGGGCTTGGATCGGCTCGTCCAACAACAAAAAGAAATTGTGAGTAAAGTCAAATCTGCCTGGAGCATGTTGACAGAATCACAAACTGACTCCAGATCTGTTGAATCTCACCAGTCGTTTCTGCTGCAGCTTCTCTCGGAGGATTCGGTCCTCTGGAAGGACGTCACACAGCAGGAAGTAGTCCTCCTGCTTCTCTGTAACAACAGGAGTTTATAGGAGGACAAGCTTTAGATGAGACATTACAAGATTTACTTTGTTTAGCAGCTTTTTCTTCAAGAACATGAAGTTGAGATCAGGGCTACAACTGAAGATTATTCTCATTATCGATGCATCGTTTAGTGGCAAATGTAAATGTTACTTGAAAAGATTCAGTTTAATATGATAGAAAACAAAGGAAAGCTGAAAATCTCCCTATTTGAGAGGCTGACAACAGTATTTTCTTACATTTCTGCATGAAAAGTTACTTTAATGATTAATAGATTACTATATCTGCAGATTGTTTTTCTGTCAATCGGCTAATCGATTAATCAACTAATCACTGCAGCTCTAGTCAAGACCTGTTTGTAAGATTAAGTCTGTTTGTTTGAGCAGAGAAATGCATATAACAATACAGTTGTATACAGTATATACTGTATAGTACATAATACAGTTTGTTTCATGTTTCAGTGATTTTTTTTCCCTAAGAATTTCAAGCTCACATCATACAGAGAAGATCATAGATGTAAAGATGAGATAATCCTTTATTAGCTATTAGTTATTGAATGTTAATACCACTTGTACATTTTAAATAGAGGGGGGTGTATTCAAAATGCATTTAGACTCAGCCTGACAGCATTACAGCTGACATTTCAAGTTACTGACCATAAATCTTAAAGAAAATGAACAGTAGTAAGACTGGCATAGCCCAAATAAATCCAGATAGTTCAACTCACCCGTCTGAAGCTGACTGTCAGTAATTGCTTCAGTTTCTAAATAATGAACTTACAGCTGTGTGTCATAATCATATCAGAGTTTCTATTGGCCCAAAGCTAATGTGGGAGGGAGTAAAGGACACACTGTGCTTGTTTTATCGGCACAAATTGTCCCCATCTGGAGATATTCAGTTTTACATGATGCAGCACAAGTTTAGGATTTATAACACATTATTTCACAGACCCTCTGACAGAGTGCCACGGACCCCTGTGGGTCCCACCGACCCCACTTTGAGAATCACAGCATTCCTGAATGTGTCAGCAGAAGGTGAAGGTTATCTTACCGATGGGGCCGGTGGAGTTGGTCTTGATCACGCTGCAGAAGTCCGAGACCGGCTGCTCCAAGAACCGGCCCTTCCAGTACAACATATACCTGACAGAGGACAGGAAAAGCATCAGGACGTGAGAAGCACCGCTTACCGTCAACATCGTGGAGGAAGAGTGTTGTCATAACGGCTGCTCTGGGGACTGTCCTGGAGCCCTACAGCTGCTCGTTAAGGGAAGATGTTCACATCCTCTCCACAATCTACTGGTCAGACAGCAGACGGCTGCCAGGGGGAAAAATGAACCCCACAAGAAAATAAACCCCCCCCCCCCCATCAAAACAAAAAAAAAAAAAAAAAAAACACACTCTTAATGAGAAAAAAAAAAAAAAATTTTCTTTTAATTTCCCCAAAAAAATTTTTTTTTTTAATTTCCCCAAAAAAATATTATAAAATTTTAATTTTTTTTTTTTTTTTTTTTTTAAATTTTTAAATAAAACTTTTTTTGTATTTAATCTCATTTCATTTTTGTGAGTGATGCATATAAACTGTGACTCCTCAATTTGTGAGTGAGTAATTAAGTATGTCATAAGTAAGTTCATATGTAAGTTTGCAAGAAAGTAAATTTGTAAGCAAGTTTGTAAGTAAGTTCGTAAAGATGTTGGTACATAAGTTCGCAAGTACGTTTGTAAGTAAGTTCGTAAGAAAGTAAGTTCATATAAAGTTTGTAAGTAAGTTCATAAGTCAGTAAGGTCGTAACTAAGATGGTAAATAAAATCGTAAGTAATTAAGTGAGTTCTGTCGATGAGAGGAACCAACTCCAGTAAAATAAAGTTCAGTTCACTAGTCATCCTGATTAGTCCAACAGTTGGATGATGATCTATGTGGACATTTACCAGGTTAGGAGGGTCAAAAACAGCCAGAATAAACAGCAGACGCTCAGTTTCACAGCCTGACTGTTGTTTCGAGTGAACCTGCAGGTTTCATACTTTGGGAGGTCAGCGATGAGTTTGACGTCAGCGATGACCATCTTGTGCTCCAGCAGCAGGTGTTTGAAGAGGACGTCTTTCTGCTGAAGGGGGACGGACTCGGGGCAGAACAGACACACCAGCAGCTCCTCGCCGACCCTCTGCTGACTGGGAGCACTGCTGCCATCGACCGGCTGCTCTGGAAAACACAGCGGCTCCAGTATGCTGTCCTGACCTGAGGGAGGGAGACCAGTTCAGGTGAGCTAACCCAACCCAGTGTGACTCCACATGCAGGCTGTTCCACGTATCAGATGATACATTATTATTATCAATTAGGTTTGTTTTATCTGAGAGGAATCTTGTCATTTACTGTCAATACAGATGCCATCCCCTATTTTTGCTGACAAAATCTAATTCACCTAGGGGTACAAATAAAGTCACCCGAACCAGGTTGGGGTGTTAAAACCATTTTTTTTTTTATCTATAGTAGTGCCCGGCTAGCTCAGTCGGTGGAGCATGAGACTCTTAATCTCAGGGTCGTGGGTTCGAGCCCCACGTTGGGTGGACATCTTTCACAAATTTCCCTCCGGGGATTAATAAAGGTTCATCTTATCTTATAATATGAAAATAACAAAATTCTTTCTGCTGTATACGGTTCGTGTCGAGCTGGGTATCCATCCTCAACCATCAACCTCAATTAGTCTGTAGCGCCAAGTATAAAAACTGTTTTAGTTGCTTGTTTCTTCATCGGACGGTTTCTTTCTGCTCCTAACAACAAAGTTCTTGTAAGGCTGCTTGTGATTAGACAGTAATTGTCTTTTGCTCTTTTTCCAGAGGAAAAAAAACAGGTTTTACACAAAAATTCAATCATAGTTCTCAAAGTAGGAAACTGAAAATAATGTGCCAAACATTTGTCACTTTACGTATATTCCTCAAGAAATTATGATAGATGGATATGTAGATAGATAGATAATACTCCAATCTTGTACTTGAGTAAAAGTGGTACTACAGTATAGAAATATTCTGTTACAAGTAAAAGCCCTGCATTGTAAACCTTACTCAACTAAAAGTACACAACTATTTAGTAAAACTACTGATTATGTGTAATAATATTATAGTATACATTTAGTTATTGACTCATTCATGTGTCGATCACTGTGATGTAGCAGCTGGTAAAGGTGGAGCTCATTTTAATGACTTTATATACTGCTGGTAGTTTAATCTATAACACATCATCATTTATTAGTTGATTATATTTTGTATTACATTATATTTCCTCAATATGTAATGTAACTACAGCATTCTGATAAATGTAGTGCAGTAAAACGTACAGTATTTCCCTCTGGGATGTAGTGGAGTCGAGGTAGAAAGTAGCAGAAATTGTAAATACTCAAGTGCCTCAAAGTTGTACTTGCGTAAATGTACTTCGTTACTTTCCATAACTGGAACAGAAAAGCTTTCAGTGAAGAACAAATGCATTACTGTCTCAATTTAAATCAAAAACAGGCCGTGAGTTAAACGGCCAGCAGGTGCGTTAACTATTTACAACAGTTTATTTACACGCAGGTTGCTGGTTAGCATGTTAGCATAGCCGACTAGCCGCTACCTGTTAGCTTCTTTAGCTCCAGACCGGAACCTTTCTCCGGCGGAGTTCGGTCTGACGGACTCGGAGTTTCATCTAAAGCTGAATGAAATCTATTCATAGCACGAAATAGCGTCTTTAAATCCATCGACACGTTTAAAAAAATCAACTCACCATCTCTGTTCCGGCTACAGGCGGCCATCTTTGGTGTGACGTATCAAAACAGAGGACGACGGACCAATCAGAGGCTGTGAGATGTGTCCATGATGCATTCAAAAGCTCCAGGTAAACGGAAACATGACATGGTGCATTTATGTGTTTCGTGCATTTGCGATTGGATCGTCCAGAGCTGTTTTAGAAACAGTGAAAATAGAAACATTTATTTATCGGTAGTTATTATAAACACAGAATATAGCCTACAGAATATAATTAAATCATTCTTTTCAGGTTAAAGCTATTGATTTGTAATTAATTCCTATATATTATATCAATACTTAGAAAAAGAGAGATAGAAAAAGAGATAAAGATGACTAGACGAGGTAAAGAGCTTTGCGCCTTTTCAATGACAATAACTTAACTTTGACTTTAACCATAAAATCTGCACTTAAACTATCATGTACAACTTATTAAACACAGTGAATCAGAGGATTGCCCTTTTTACACACTTTACCTTCCAAAGAGATTTTATGTACTGCATGTACTGCATGTACTGCATGTGCTGTAACACTGAATATTGACCACTAGGTGGCGCAGACAGCCCAGCCTTCATCCTCCTGCAGTCAGTCTGACCACTTCTTCCTCACTGTTGCTTTTTTCATTGAAAGCATTTCACTAAAATGTCAGATAGTGTGTTTTGTTTCACCTTTTTTTTTTTGAGGTACTTGTACTTTGGTTGTGTACCTGCGTCTTTATGCTTCTACTCTACTAGAGTATTTCTACTTCACTACATTTATAACACTGACATTTACAGTAACTACCTTGCACATTAATATTTTAAATACAAACCATGATAATCTTTTAAAATATTATACGTTCTTTAGATGCTGCTAATTTACAGTTTCATGATAAATATAATAAGGCATTCCTCGTTACATCTGTACAACGAGAACTTTTACTTGTGATACTTTATGCATATTTTCCTTGTAATAATTATGTACTCTAGGTACTTCTGCTTTTACTGAAGTAAATGATGTGTACTTCTATCACTGTATAAAAATATTCATTTGTAATAATAATAAATAACAATAATGAGATCACCAATACATACACAATATTTCATATTTCTAATATGTTTTTAAATGAGATAAATAAGACAGAAAATTACCCCCCCCCCCCCCCCCCCCCCCCCCCCCCCCCCAGCGGTGGTTCGTTGTGCCGCAGCAGGTCGCTCAGGTGAGTTCAGGTGCTGCATTATTCACAGGGAGCTCAGCAGCTGTAATTAAACCCTGGAGAGCAGCAGACAGACAGTCAGGATATGATGTGGGTTTCTGATTTAGACCACGGCTCCCAGTTTAAAACTGCTGCCAGACGTCACACTGCAGCTCCAGTAGCGTCCTATGTGATGGGAGTCACAGCGACGATATGCTTCCAGAGGAAACAGGAGCAGGTTTGGGAATCTGACAACAACCCGGACTGAGTCCCTGACAGAGACGTCACGAAAATAGTTCACTGAAATGTGTTTCTGGGTACGTTTTATGGGAGAAATAAGCCAAGCAGTTGATTAATCTGTCTTTATTTTAGTTTAAAAGTTTCTAGGGAGTTTCTGGAGATGGAGAATTGTGCCAGACGCTCCTGATCTGCATAAGGTAGACTAGACCTGAAGTTTATGCAAATGAGGAGCAGTCAGCATGACGCCTCATCTCTCGAATTGCACCGCCATGCTACCAGAATGCATTGCACCCATAATTACATGCATGGAGGCTGTGGACATTATTGTATGTACCATTACTTTTAGATGGACCATGGACAGCTTGTCAATATACGCTCGTTACATTCATAATCCATCCATCCATCGTCAACCGCTTATCCCATTAGGGGTCGCGGGGGGTCTGGATCCGATCCCAGCTGGCATTGGGTGAAGGCGGGGTTCACCTGGACAGGTCTCTAGTCCATCACAGGGCACATAGACATCCACACCTATGGGGCAATTTAGAGTCATCAATTAACCTAAACAGCATGTCTTTGGACTGTGGGAGGAAGCCGGAGTACCCGGAGAAAACCCACGCTGACACGGGGAGAACATGCAAACTCCACACAGAAGAGTCCCAAGCCGGAATCAAACCTGCGACCCTCTTGCGACGAGTCATATGACTAGTGACTCACGGGACTGACGATACCAACGAGTCATGTGACTAGTGACACACGGGACTGACGATACTAACGAGTCATGTGACTAGTGACTCACGGGACTGACGATACCAACGAGTCATGTGACTAGTGACTCACGGGACTGACGATACCAACGAGTCATGTGACTAGTGACACACGGGACTGACGATACTAACGAGTCATGTGACTAGTGACACACGGGACTGACGATACTAACGAGTCATGTGACTAGTGACTCACGGGACTGACGATACCAACGAGTCATGTGACTAGTGACTCACGGGACTGACGATACTAACGAGTCATGTGACTAGTGACTCACGGGACTGACGATACTAACGAGTCATGTGACTAGTGACACACGGGACTGACGATACTAACGAGTCATGTGACTAGTGACTCACGGGACTGATGATACTAACGAGTCATGTGACTAGTGACTCACGGGACTGATGATACCAACGAGTCATGTGACTAGTGACTCACGGGACTGACGATACCAACGAGTCATGTGACTAGTGACACACGGGACTGACAATACTAACGAGTCATGTGACTAGTGACTCACGGGACTGACGATACCAAGGAGTCATGTGACTAGGGACTGACGATAAAGGCTACTGAAAGAGGCTGGGACACGATCTTGAGGTGTAACACATGCCCAGAGTGACTGTGCATTGCTAGTGGCTTAATTTTGTCGAGTGCAGATCAGATTTTCGTGCACGTGTTGAACCCCAGAGATATGTCGCATTGACGATGTGTGACATCTCCTCTTTTCACCCTCCTTGTGACGATACAGATGAGTCACCCGACTCACGACTCGCTGGACAAAATAAGTTAACGTTACGTGAATGGTGCCTTCAGGTGTGGTGGTGTTTACTGTGTTTACCGGTTGGGTCCTGAGCGCCCCCTCATGTCGCATTCACAACCTCATCAGTGGAAATTTTCCCATGGAAGTTGATTTATCGCTGCATAATAAGTTAATATTGGACAGTATATTAGTCATATATCCTTTATGTTAGTAATTTAATAATCTGTCTGAGTTTAGCAATATTCTCCTCAACCTCATCTTTCTCCTGTCGTGTCTTTACACTTCCTGTATTATGTTCCCCACTAGCTAGCTTGCTAAATTGTTAGCCTCTGTGGCTCAGACAGTAACATTAATATTGCATAGCGTTCTTCACGACTTAATCACTTGAACACCACACATATCATATTCACAACTTCCCATGTCATAAACACGAGTCATGAGTTCATTTGAAGGAACCAGTGTTTCATACGGGACGTGACCAGCTGCCTCCTGGTTGGAAATCTTGTGTTTCTTCTTTTCTTTAATTACAGGCGAAGCTCTTCACTGAGGCTTTCTAAAGGAGCACCCACTGCTTTAACATCGTCACTCACTGTGGGCAGTTAAAAATCACAGACATCATCTTTTTTATTTCTCAGAAAAAACAGCCGCCTACCACAGTTTTTGGCCGTCTCCATCTTGTTTTCAGGTCGTCACCATCTTGGTTTTTGGCCATCGCTATGTTGTTTTTTTGCAACCAGAAGTGACACCAGAGGCTAAAGTCATTGCTGAATAAGACATTAATTGGCAACCAAAAATGTTATAATTAATTTTTGGTTTTAATTACGAAGTCAGATGTTGGACCATCCCTATTTTTTAGTTTGTCCCTCAGAGAAAATTCAAAGTGTGAGTAATTCTTGTTCGTCGTTACTCGTCGGTTCCTCTCAAAACTGTTTCAAATGACAGTTTCAATTCTGATTCAAACGGCTGTTTTCTGATCTGCCAACTTCATGGTTAAAATACTCATGTAAAGTACAGTATTTGAGTACATGTACTGAGTTACATTCCACCAGTGGATATGAGCGACGTCCACGGTGTAGTGTAGTATAGCTGATGTTCACGTATTATTATTTCAGTTTATTGTTGTGCAGGTGACTGACAGAGCGATAGAGAGCAGAAGAATAAGAGCCCTCTTGGCTATTGGCTGACATTGACTCATGTGGGCGACTCTGCCCACATGATGACATCTTTTGAGGTTCCCGGCTCTAAACAGGAGGAACACTACAGGTACTGCGCCGGTTGCTATGCAACAGTTCGTCGCCGGCAGCATCCAGGTTGGACCTGAGAGGAGAGCAGCAGTCAGGTGGAGGAGGTGGTTTGAATGTGTGCTGTGAAAAGCTGGAAGTTCACCAGCATACCTGCAGCTCCCCGGTAGGCGAGCTGTCACTAGATTTGATTATTTGAAAGCTTAATGGGGGAAGTGGGCCACTGCAGCAGCAGCAACGTGAAGTACAGTACAGAGATATCAAAGAAGAACAGGATGTAAATACAGCGGGAACAGACAAAACTGGGTTAGATAAACAAATCAAACTGACACTAATTTGAAGTGTACCATTGAACAGGCTTGATGTAAGACAGCAGCAGTGGTGTCGGAGGCAGGGAATAACACAGAGTGAAATCTGGAAACGTGGAGTTTAAAGTCTCTGCATATAATACTGATGAGCCAGATGTACACTGAAAGAGCTTTTGTTCGCTGTGATCATTCCTCCTGTCCATACTGGCCGTGAAGTGAGCTCTTTGTAGAGTGACTGGAGGACAGAAGCCTTGTTCAGCCGTCTGACTTTGACAAATCAAGTGGAGATCATTATTTTTAGTATAAAATTCCCCTTATGTGTTTCTTCACTGAGCCACGGTGGAGGGATACATCCCGACATCCCAGACAACTCCCAGACCGGACAACGCTGTGGTAGTGACCTGTCAATCAAGAGGTAGCCCCGCCCTAAAGCATCCCCTGCTTTCTGGGCTATCTGACTCTAAACGGACCATAATTTACTAACATCATGCTGTATTGAAGAAGACTTGAAACAGCCTTTAATTTCTGTACTTTTCTGTACATGTATGTATGTGGCGTTTTCTGTTTTTATTCCATATATTCAACTAAAACATAATTTATATTTCTTTTCCTTTTTGCGTTGTGATTTTGTTTCTACATATTTAAATCTGTTTGTACTGTACATCCCCTTCAAAATGTACCAGACAAATTCATTGTGATTACAGACTGTGACTTGTCGTCATCACTCATCGTGTATCACCTCTCGTTCGTGGTTCCTCAGCAAATAGTGTGGAGTGAAAACGGCGGCACGAGGACCGCGGGCTGCTGGTCTGATAATGGCGTCTACACTTTTAATTTTTAATTAAGCCCTGAAGGAGAATCCAGGCTCGTTATCATTAAAGAGCTATGCCTCCTTTAAATCTGGGATTGGTACGAGTTCCTGTTTCAAACTGTAGTTTCCCTTCATGTCGGTTTCCACCGCTGCTCCTCTGTTATCAGTCAGGAGCTGTTTGTACTGTAACTGTATTTGATCCCAACCTCAGTGGAGACAGCTCAGTTGTCCATCAGCATTTGAGGAAGCTGTTGACGCCTTTTAAACCTCTGTTCCTGTTTTTCTAAAGTATAATCACTTCTCTTCCAGAGGCACTGAGTTACTCTGCTGAATAGTAATAATGCAGAAGCTTCACAGAGATCTTGGATCAGAACGGACAGGACCGTCGAGAAGAGCTCTCTGGTTATTCTACTGTAAATCTGGGTTAACGCCAAAAGTTCCTGGTACCTTTAGTCCCTCGGGCTACTTTTCAAGGAACTAACAGGGTCCTTCAGCCCGCTGATGTCTGAGTTTCCACCGCGGTCTAAAGACCTGTGACGATTAGACAAATTAGTCCGCTGAGACGAGAGCTGCTGGTGGTCACAGCAGGAAACTCAGTGTGTCGCCTGTTTACTCTAAATAGAAATGTGAGGTTTTATCTCATATGCATATATTGACTGCTGCCTGTTGGATGTAATGAATGAAAGCAAACTCAGAGCGTCTGTCTCCGCAGTAAATCATCTGTTTAGTATTTGATGGTTATTTATTTGTGCTTTAGAACGTAACCACACAAAATAACTTTTCTTTCTCTCTTTCACAGCGATACGTCTACGACCGTCTGCAGTGGCCCATATGAGCTCTCTTTCTTTTGTCTCTCTGTTGTTTGAACGAGTCGTAAAGCCGACAGCAGAGTCAAACTTTACGTTAATGTTTCTCTCGTCGTCCTAAAACGGTCCTACATCAATACTAAAGTACTTCCTTGTTTGTGAATGAAGCGGTTCAGTTGAAACAGCGGCGCTGAGTGTGTTTGACCAATCAGCAACGGTCATCCCTGTAAACTCCACCCTTAAAGTTCCCGTACCCCCCAACCAGGACCTTTTTAGGGGGTAAGGAAGCCCCAGAACTTAATGTAGACCTGGTCCCTGCAGTCGAATGAGTTCCTCAAAAGGTTCTTAGTTCCTGCGAAAGATCTGAAAGTTCCTGTGGTAGAAATGGGTCTTATGTTCTTAAACCAACAGAAACCACCGAATGTCAAAATGTCCGAAGCTGCAGTTTCTTCTAACGGCTACTAGAGGCAAGAAACCTCTGACTGCACTGAAGTGAACGGGAAAACCTCCATCCTCTCTTTTTAAATACGTGCTCCATAAATTTGGTCTCAATAGCTAGTTTTGTCTGTTTGTGTCTCGTGTACTTGATTGACAGGTCCCTCAGCCTATAATGCTCAGCTCCATATAAACTCAGAAAAAAAGTTAGTAAATTAGTGTTGGTGAATTATTTCTCTGTTGTTCCAATGCTATTTGTCACTGTATTTGACATGGTTGGAAAACCTGTTTATTTACCCTCACAATGACGTCCAACTTGTCAGCATCCAATTTCCTCATTTTCACACTATTTCCCTTCAAAAATAACATGTCAGATTAATACTTTATAATCTTATGACTTTATTCTGCTTTTTCTCTCATAAACTTCTGATTTTATGCTCACAGAATAATTACTTTATTCTTGGAAACCTCTGACTTTATTCTGATAATATAAATACTTTTTTTCTCATAAACTTCCGACTATTCTGATAATATTCTGACTTTTTTCTCTTAAACTTCTGATTTTATTCTCACAATATTATGACTTTTTTTTCTTGTACATTTATGACTTTGTTCCGATAATACAACAACTTTATTCTTGCCAACTTATGACTTTATTCTCATATTATTATGACTTTAATCTCGTACATATGACTCCATTCTCATATTACGAGTTTTTTTTTCTCAAAGACTTATGACTTTATTCTCTTAAACTTATGATTTATTATCATAATTATATGACTTTTTTTGATAAACTTCTGACTCTATTCTGATAATATTATGACTTTATTCTGAAAATATTATGACTTCTCTTCTCTTCTTTTAATATTGTGACTTTATTCTGAAAATATTATGACTTCTCTTCTCTTCTTTTAATATTGTGACTTTATTCTGAAAATATTATGACTTCTCTTCTCTTCTTTTAATATTGTGACTTTATCCTTGTAATCTCAGATATTTTCTCCTCACTGATACTCGGTCGTATTAAATAAATATAAAATGATGCCGATAACCCAAACTCGGTCAATGAGCGCGTGGTCAGTAAATAAGGCGTAAAACACAGCCAACCGGCGGGTTTTACGACCCGGGGGAGACACGTGACGTCTGACAACAACAGGAAGCCGGACGTCACGTTGCTGGTAGGTGAGTGCTAGCATCTGTAGCTTTAGCTTTAGTTTCTCAGGTAAAGTTGTGATTTTAAACGGCGGTAAAGAGACTTCCAGCTTCTGTCCTGCACGTTTCAGTGACCCGCGGTCACCGACATCTTTCTGTGATCCGGACATCGTCTGTAGAGGATACCCCGCGGGTTAGCTGCTGCCGCTAGCCGCTAGCTCTAGCTAGCTCTAGCTAGTTCTAGCCGCTAGCCGCTAGCTCTAGCTAGCTCTAGCTAGTTCTAGCCGCTAGCCGCTAGCTCTAGCTAGCTCTAGCTAGTTCTAGCCGCTAGCTCTAGCTAGCTCTAGCTAGTTCTAGCCGCTAGCCGCTAGCTGTTAGCACACAGGTCAAGCTGCAGCAGCACAGGACTGACAGCAGTCTAAAGGTGGAAACCGGAGACTGTTTGAGGGTCCGTGTTGTTAAGGTGGACGCGAGGAGACGTTGGCCTGTTCCTGAGTTTGCTCCGTCTGTGCAGAAGCTGGTTGTTGCTGCTGTGAATCAATGACTGACTGAAAGCAGACCAAGTACTTTACTCGAGTACTGCAAGCTGCTGAGGTACTTCACTTTTCTGCTGCTTCATGCTGTACTTAACACTTAGTTACTTTACAGATTCAGACTATTAAATCAAAACATAACCGGCTAATAAATGACATATTATTATAGTTTACTCAGCAGTATATAAAGCCTTTAAAATGAGCTCCGTCTTTACCAGCAGCAGCATTAAAGTGATGAACACATTAAGGCATCAGTATTTATAATCCAAAAAAGTACTTTGAAATGAGCCACTCTGCACAATGAGTTCTTTTGCTTTTGGTACTTTATGTATATTTTGATGCAAATACTTCAGTATTATTACTTAAGTAAGATTTTGAATGCAGGACTTTTAGTATTTCTACATGTTTTTGTACTTTTACCCTAGTAAAAGATCTGAATACTTCTGCTACTACCACTACCTGAAAGTAACTCAGGCTGTACTGTACATTACTCAAGTTTCATGTGACTTTATACTTGTACTCTGCCAGATTTGTGAGGGAAACTACTTCTATATTTCTCTGACAGCCACAGTTACATTTACATTATTACTGTAGCAGTGAAACAATCAGTCATTCAACAGAATTATCATTTTCATAACTGATTAACAGTTAAAGTCATTTCAAGCAAAAATATGCCAAATATTTGATAGTTTCAGGTCGCTGCTTTTCTCTGTTTTTCTCTTGTAAATTAAGTTATAAAGTCAGTATCTTTTGGCTTTGGACTGTTAGTGGGATAAAACGAGACGTTTGAGGACGTCAGCTTGGGATGTATGTTGGAAAATGTGCTGTACTTTTATTGTTAAGGCGTGGCCTTCACTAAAATTGTCTCCTTGACTGATTTGTTCATCTAAACTTTGTGAGTGGTTTAATTAAAATAATGTGCAGGGTTTAATGTTTCCTCTTGATATAAATAATAACAATAATAATCTTTATTAGTATAACACCTTTCTAAATATAGTTAAAAATTGTGCACAGATAAAATACAATACAGATAAAATGAAAACAGCAATAAAAACAAAACATGGAGACAAAATAATGAGAACACTAAAACCCATAATCAGTGGGAACAAACAGTAAGTTACAGGGACAACACAGCAGCCAGGAGAGGACAGTAAAGGGTCTGGAAAAAGGTGCACCAAGCTGTTGTCTCATAGGGTTAAAAGAAGCCTTTTCTGTAGAAATGGTTTTTAAAAGAGACTTAAAGGTGGTTAATCAGCCAGCTGACCTGGATGTCTAATGTGCAGCCTGCACAAATCTTTGTTGTTTGATTGTGTCGTCTTGTTTTCATCACTGCTGTTTGAGTAGTTGTCTTTCTTTTAGTTTCTTGCTTTACATTCTCTATTATTGATTACTGGCAAACAGATCCTTCCATGTATCACAATTAAAAAACAAAAACAGTAAAAGCTTACCAGTTGTTGTTTCTCTATTTTATATCACGATTTGAATACCTGGACTGTTAAACAAGTAATCACCAAAGTAATTTGCAACTGTCGTTTTTTGCAGTAATAAGCAGATTTAGGTCTGCACGGTGGTCCAGTGGTCAGCACTGTCGCCTCACAACAAGACGTTCTCCCATTGCTGGTGTGGGTTTTCTCCGGGTTCTCCAGCTTCCTGCTACAGTCCAAAGACATGCAGGTTAACTGATGACTCTAAACCAGCGGAGTCAAACTCAGTTTGATCCTGGTCCACATCAACATCATGGTTCCCCTCAAAGGGCCGGTTGTAACTGTAGGACGATATAAATATATCTACTCTGGATCATATTACAAAATTGCATCTGCATTTGATTATTATTAGTTTTATTCAATTATTTAATAACTAACTCTGAAAGCAGAAGTCTAGGAATATTGTACAATTTATTTAAAAAATGAGTTCAGTAACAAAAACACATACTTGTGCATCAATATATCCACAGCATGTAGACACAAAAATACTGTATGTGGACACACACTCACATCACACAAATATGATCAAACCCAGTTTATTCCATCAGCTTAGTGTAACTTTGTGGTGGGAGTTGAGAGGGGCAGAACTCTAGTCCAACAGATCAATGAGCTCTGATCTAACGTTCAGTCTGTGGCGTATAAACTGTTAGTGATCAGCAGCTGATCAGCTGAGATCATGTGGTAGATGACAGTGGTGTGACAGTGTTTTACTGCCTCGTAGTAAAGAAGACGTACCGGCTGGTCTCCATCAACCACTAACATGGATCCTCTTTCTGTCCTTCCCTCTGCTACAACTTTGCTTTTCTTGGACATTTTACGACTCCGTCACTCAGTTAGAGCGCCGCTGCTGGAAACCGCTGATATTGAGACGCTTCAGTGAGCACTCGTAACAAAATGGAGATGCATTGTGGGACATGTAGTTTGAGGACACCGTACTTCTGTAAAGCAGCATAGAGTTGTACAATAAGAATAATATATTCTTTGCGAACCCTCGCGCTCCCTTGAGTTTGACGGATGCTCGATGTGTCTCTATGTGCTGTGACGGTCTGGAGACCTGTCCAGGGTGAACCCCGCCTCCGCCGTGGTTAAAGATGGATGGATGAAGGATGAGATTTATTATTCTAGATTATTTTTCACCTGACACATGGAGCAGAAGTCCCACCGTAGTGGATAATGTTAACGTTATGCTGTCCTGTTGCTGACAGGCAGACTAGATTAAATGTCCATGATATTCATGATATTCCAGATGTCCTCCCTCCATCCTCCATCCTGAAGATCAATGACGTTATTACTTTTTATTTTGCAAACATGAAAACACATATAAATGTGACCAAAAAAGTGTCAGTCAGTAAGGTAATAAAATACCTTTTATTTATTTATAGTATTTTTGCTCTGGCCATTATGTTGGATTTAAAAAACCTGAATTAACATTCAGCTTTCAAATGATATATATTTTCATTAATCAACCAATTATTTTTTAGATTAATTGATTAATGTTTTGGTCTATAATATGTCAGAAAATAGTGAAAAATGTCCAGAGTCCAAGGTCTTTAAATGTCTTGTTTTGTCCAAAACCCACAGACTTTCAGTTTAATGTGATATAAACAGACAAAAGCAGGAAAACTCCATATTTCACAGGCTGAAAACGGACGGAATCGGACATTTTTTTACATGAAAAATTACTTTAATGATTAATCGGTGATCAAAATAGTTGCCTATTTTTCTGTTTCTGTTATTTTTGTAACATAAAAAACAAGAGTCGACTGGGATCAAAACTGCAGATTGGTGAACTAATCAACTAAGACGGAGCTTTCAGAACATCATATACAGACAGGTTCAATATTCATGTTTCATTGTGTTGACGAATACGAGTCAAAGGTTTTTACAGAGATATCTCTTTTTATCACTAACACAACAGCCATAAAAATATTCTCATTCACACCATGTTTTTATGTGTGATGTTGTATCAGTCAGGCTGTGACTGATAGTACCGACCAGGTCAGACTACTACTACTACTACTACTACTACTACTACATCCTGGTCTCATCTGAAACTAGAGAACCTGATGGATCCATCAGTACCAACCAGGTCAGACTACTACTACTACTACTACTACATCCTGGTCTCATCTGAAACTAGAGAACCTGATGGATCCATCAGTACCAACCAGGTCAGACTATTACTACTACTACTACTACTACTACTACTACTACATCCTGGTCTCATCTGAAACTAGAGAACCTGATGGATCCATCAGTACCAACCAGGTCAGACTACTACTACTACTACTACTACTACTACTACTACATCCTGGTCTCATCTGAAACTAGAGAACCTGATGGATCCATCAGTACCAACCAGGTCAGACACCTACTACTACTACTACTACTACTACTACTACTACATCCTGGTCTCATCTGAAACTAGAGAACCTGATGGATCCATCAGTACCAACCAGGTCAGACTACTACTACTACTACTACTACTACTACTACTACTACATCCTGGTCTCATCTGAAACTAGAGAACCTGATGGATCCATCAGTACCAACCAGGTCAGACACCTACTACTACTACTACTACTACTACTACTACATCCTGGTCTCATCTGAAACTAGAGAACCTGATGGATCCATCAGTACCAACCAGGTCAGACTACTACTACTACTACTACTACTACTACTACTACATCCTGGTCTCATCTGAAACTAGAGAACCTGATGGATCCATCAGTACCAACCAGGTCAGACTACTACTACTACTACTACTACTACTACTACTACATCCTGGTCTCATCTGAAACTAGAGAACCTGATGGATCCATCAGTACCAACCAGGTCAGACTACTACTACTACTACTACTACTACTACATCCTGGTCTCATCTGAAACTAGAGAACCTGATGGATCCATCAGTACCAACCAGGTCAGACTACTACTACTACTACTACTACTACTACTACTACTACTACTATTACATCCTGGTCTCATCTGAAACTAGAGAACCTGATGGATCCATCAGTGCCAACCAGGTCAGACTACTACTACTACTACTACTACTACTACTACTACATCCTGGTCTCATCTGAAACTAGAGAACCTGATGGATCCATCAGTGCCAACCAGGTCAGACTACTACTACTACTACTACTACTACTACTACTACATCCTGGTCTCATCTGAAACTAGAGAACCTGATGGATCCATCAGTGCCAACCAGGTCAGACTACTACTACTACTACTACTACTACTACTACTACATCCTGGTCTCATCTGAAACTAGAGAACCTGATGGATCCATCAGTACCAACCAGGTCAGACTACTACTACTACTACTACTACTACTACTACATCCTGGTCTCATCTGAAACTAGAGAACCTGATGGATCCATCAGTGCCAACCAGGTCAGACTACTACTACTACTACTACTACTACTATTACTACTACTACTACTATTTGACGGTTTACAATGAATTATTTTTCTGGATGGTGACGAGAAGTGAGTCCCAGACTGTAATACGACTCTTAAATGCACTAATTGGTGAACTTAAATCAACTGGTCAATCAATCAATCAATCTTTTAAATACGCTGCTTCTTCATGGTGGCCTGATGTACAGACGGAGCTGAAACTGTCAGAGCTGATTGCTGCTGTATGGGAGGAATTTAAGTCCATTTAAAGGATGGAGAAAGCAGCACGATAGGTTGATGTGACTGCTCTTGGTTTCCTCACCGAATTGTTTCGATATTGACCTGTTTGTGCGTTACAGCTGTTTTTGTGTTGCATACAAACTGGATATCATGCTGGTTCACTCGTGGTGTGTGACGGTGGATTTGTCTGCTTGTATGGTTTGTTTTTTTTGTGACAGTGTCTGTGCTGCTGTCTGGGAAAGGACATCTTCATCTCAGTTAGTTGGTTGTCACCTGGTTAAATACAGGAGATATATAATTGGGTTTAGTTATGACAAATAATATAATTCAAAATTTAAGCAATAAAAATGCAGATTTTTCTAAAAAGGAAATAAATTTGTTTTATCTTATTTTCTCTTTTGTATAGTTATCAGGGCTGCCAACATAAACATCATAATGCAAATTTGTTTTAATGCCACTAATGTCTTCAATGCATTAACGCAACTTGTGATTTTTTTAGGTTGCACTGGGCTCAGTTTTAAAGTGAGAGTGAAGATACTGGTCTCATGAAACCAGACAACCTGATGGATCCATCGGTACCAACCAGGTCAGACTGGCTGGTACTGAAGGAGGTTAAATGTTGGTGAGGAAAAACTGTCCATTTCCAAAGGGGTCCCTTGACCTCTGACCTCCAGATGTGTGGATGTAAATGGGTTCTCTGGGTCCCCACCAGTCTCCCCTTTACAGACATGCCCACTTTCTGATGGTCCCAGTCAGTCTGGATCAAGTCCTAGTCAAGTCAGCACTCTGACACACTGACAGCTGTTGTTGCCTGTTGGGCTGCAGTTTGTCATGTTCTGATTGGAGCAGATTGTTGATGCTAAAGTCAGAACCTGGGAGGGTTTCTGGTCAATATCTGTCATTGATTAGTGTTGTTGATTGATTTACAATAATAGATATGTACATACATTTACATAAAGCAGCATATTTGTCCACTAACATGTTGATCATAGGTTTAAGTGCTGGACTAATCTCCCTTTAAGGTTCATTTCGAACAGATAAAAAAATGTGTGATTCATTTGTGATTAATGACGATTAACTATTTGAATCAAGTGACAGCCCTAATTCAATTTGCAAAGTCTGAAAGAATTTTACGGAAGCAAAATAACTGAAATATTTCTACCTTTAATCTGTTTCCCAAGTTAAAGCCTGGATACAAACACGAGTAGCCTTGTGTCGTAATGTGCCGTAATGTGTCGTATTGTGCCATAATGTGTCGTAATGTGTCGTAATTTGCCGTATTGTGTCGTATTGTGCCGCAATGTGTCGTATTGTGCCGTATTGTGCCGTATTGTGCCGTATTGTGCCGTAATGTGTCGTAATGTGCCGTAATGTGCCGTAATGTGCCGTAATGTGCCGTAATGTGCCGTAATGTGCCGTAATGTGCCGTAATGTGCCGTAATGTGTCGTATTGTGCCGTAATGTGTCGTAATGTGTCGTAATGTGCCGTAATTTGCCGTAATGTGCCGTAATGTGCCGTAATGTGTCGTAATGTGTCATCTGGTGTTAAACTGATGGTGGTGAGGAGTCCTGCTGCTCGGTGATGTTTAGCTGCAAAGCTGCCTCAGCATGGAGGACTCAGCGCTCTGCAGACCTCTTGTGGGGAAGAACAAGCCACATTAATATCAGAAACCTCTAACTCAGAGTAGCGTCCCGTCTGTTGCTGCCTTCACATTTTATCTTCTTGTGCAATCAGTTGTGATTTGGGTGTCACATCTGTTGACAAGTACATTTTGACATCCGGTATTTGCTCCATTAACAGAACCCTGAACCAGTCATGGGAGAGCGATGCTCAGCAGTGGGTCAGCCTGGTTATTTCTCTCTGATTTGTGTGCTGTTGAGTGTCTTTCAGCCTGTATTTGGCTATCTGAGCTGATGGCTGCATCACTGGTGGCCCAAACTGCCCATTTAGGCCTCCAAGGTGAGCGGAAGCGGGGATTTCTGTAATGCTTTCCCTGCTGCCGTGGCCTAAAAAAAGCCACGTCTGATGTTCTGCATGAGAGACAAATCCCATTTGTGTCCCCAGCAGTGGGACTGGATCCTCCAGCTTACAGTCAACACTGACACCATCCAGTAATCACCTTAGTTCTGGCTCAGCGAGCACGGTCATGGCCGGCATCGCATGGGGAGGTTCGGCGGTCTGGAGATGAATAAATATTCGCTGATGAGGTTAAAGAGATTATCCAGCCAATGGCTTATTTCATAGGAGCACCTCATGCAGAGTCAGACCAAATGTCTGTCAGACTCAAAGACTTTTTGGGCAGAATGACGGAGATGTCGGGGGGGTCGGTCTGTCCAGCACTTTGGTTCAGAGCACAAAATCTGGACGAATACCAGCTACAGTACTGTGAAGCCTGTTGTGGATGTTCATGATCGCGGGTGTTTTTGACCCACCTATCTGCTCCGACCTCCTCCTTATGTTGCATTCGCTGCTCCCTCTACTTCCCGGTTCATAATTACATGGACTATAAATTGGGCACGGTGGTGCAGTGGTTAGCACTGTCGCCTCACAGCAAGAGGCTCGCATCCGATTTGGGGTTCTTTGCATGTTCTCCCCATGTTAGCATGGGTTTAGTCCGGGTGCTCCCGTTTCCTCCCACAGTCCAAAGACATGCAGGTGTTGATTGTTGACCGTGAATATCCAATAGGTGTGAATGTGAGTGTAAATGGTTGTCTGTCTCTAGTAAAGGTGGAACGGTTCATAAAATTCACAGTTTGGTTTTGACTGGGCTTTTATGCAGAACACTGCAGCCTCTCCTTCCTCTGCACCGTTTCTTACCAGCGCTGTGCGTTTGAGCCTGGCCGCCGAGCCTTCAGGCCGCCGGGCCGAGCCTTCAGGCCGCCGGGCCGGGCCTTGAGGCCGCCGGGCCGGGCCGAGCCTTCAGGCCGCCGGGCCGGGCCTTGAGACCGCCGGGCCGGGCCGGGCCTTGAGGCCGCCGGGCCGGGCCGAGCCTTCAGGCCGCCATCTGAAGATGCCTCTCGTCCTAAATGAAGTGCTCATGAGGAAAAAAAAAAAAATCAATCTGCTGCTGCTGCTGGCCCTTGTAATGGAAAAGAAACCTCCGTCCCCATCATATTGATGACTGGATTCTGTAATTAGAGCTTCAGAAACCGAGAGAGGACAGAGTTGTTTGTCTTGGACGTCAGCTCTGTTCTCTGTGACGCTGTTGAGCCTCTGAGACAAATAAGATCTGCTGACTTTTATCTGGATAGAAGCTCTGCGGAGGAGGCAGCGGATGAACTCCGGTCTGGACGCAGAGGACCGTCCTGCTGATAATTATGTGTAATCTGCAGGAAAGGTCTCAGTGATATGAGGAGGGACAGTCCTCTTCTGAGGCCACCTCATACTCCGGTGGACTTTGGGTCCCGGTCAGACGGTGACATTTACTGAACATCCTGGAGCTCTGGCCTTTTACGTCCTCCTTAGCATGACGGAGCTTCTCCTCCGTCCACCGTCAGGTGGTGAACTCTCTGCTCTTCTTTCACTGGTTTACAGCTTTTGCCATGTTGGCAGATATTTCACATTTGTCCTTTTTTATTGTGTGTTTTTCCATGGAAACCCATTTGTGCCAGGAACAGAAAAACAGAAAGATTAAAGATAAAAACACAATATGGCCTATACTGCAATTTTCAAATTCCCAGGAAATAATTTGTAAAAGGTGAAATACCATTAAAATTAATTATTGTGATGCTGCAGGGATGTTCAGGCCTAAACAACGTTTTTCACAGACTTTAAAAACAACTGTTTGGTATAGAGCCCTGCAAAAATCACACCATAATCATTTTAATATGTTATACAGTGAAAATGAGAATAATGATGTAGAACTTATAGTGGTGGGAAAAATATAAATTTTCCTGTGTATATGTATGTATGTATGCTTTTTTTAATGTGTTGAGTCTGTGTGGAGGTAGAAGGAAGTTAGGGCTTTTATTGTGGTAGTCTGAGTAACGTGACGTCATATCCGTTCGGTATCCGTCGACCAGAACAAACCTCAGAAAGTATTAAAGGGTGGAGGGTGGGCGTGGATCCGACCTCCACCCTCCATGTTAAATCCAGCCTGGTAAACACTACACATCCAGTAAAGGAGGGAAACACTTTGGAAAAGCAGAGCTAGACATCACGGCTAAAGTGTTGCCAGATCTCATGAGAGAAACAAACAAGCAGGTCTGTAGAAAAGAAGCTAAAACAAGCTACGTTACCGACCACTATATGAGAGAGAGGCGGCGCTTGATCACCTCTAATATATGTATGAATTTATTGTGGACTGCATGCTTTTCATTGTATTTTTGCATCCATTTTTAGCTTGAAACTTCTTGTCAATCAATCTATAAAATCCATCTTTGGAAATCAGATTGATGGATTATATTCAGCAGAAGTATAAAACATTACATGTCCGTTATAAATTAAAAAGAAAACCCCACTAATCTGTGAGGGAAATGTCTTTATTTTTGATAAAAAAAAATGTAATAAATAATTGCTGACAATAATCCTGATATATTTGACTTCAGGGTGGATGAGTGCATGGTTCAACTTTTTCTCTTGTTCTAGTGGTAAAAAGTCACAAACTGAATACTGAACCAAGTATCATGATAATATTGAATGAGGAGATCAGAGTATCATCTCTGCCTTAGTTGGCGATATATTCATCTACTACATCCCACGTAGAAGAAGCTGGACTACACTGAGTATATAAAGTGATTTATGGCCCACCCCTACCTCACTTTATCAACTCTGAAATGCTCGCTGAACTTGGCAATCTCCCTAAACATCCCTCATTACCTGAATACATCATAAGAGTCTGCAGCTCCAGAGGAACCGAACCAGATGTAGATCAAGCTGAAACCAGAGGGAGGGCTTCATTATATGTCTGATATTACAGATGTAATCAGCACAGCTCCTGTCCTCCCTCCTCAGGAACATAAGATTACTTCTTTGTTGTCGACGCAACAAGCTGAATGAATTATTGATATTAATATACAAGCATATGAATCACAAATAAATAAACCTGACAGGAAATGCATGAGACCAACAGAGATGCACCCAGACAGGGAGGTTTTTCTAAATGAGATATCAACCTCTGTAAAACCACACTGCTCTTGTGAAACTGTACCTTCATTAAAACTGTAATTAGTCAGACAGTGACTCGACCACAGCGGTGTCAGTAGCCTTCACCCTCCTCCTCCTCCTCCTCTGAGCCACAGCTCTCAGGTCTCCATCAGATTTATTTGTGGGTCAGGGCTTTTGACCAACTCCCCGTCTGCTTCTCCCGCAGAGCCCAGAACTGCTGCAGAGGCAGAGGTGGAGCTGGTTTTAAGGGAAATCTCGCCACGGCCGGCTGTAATCAGCGTCCCCGCTGCCCCGCTGCCCCGCTGCATCCTCCCCTGTGGATTTATCGGTCTGGAAAAGCTTCGCAACGCCAACATTAGTCACCGGCTGAGATGGACTCCAGCCCACAGACCTAGAAATTCAATTCTAGCAATCGGCACAAAAGCACACCACAATGTCTCCTCTTGATAGTGGCTGATTTGCTGACCTGAGGTCTGCTCCGGGGCTCTCCGCTCACTGAATGTGATATTTATACCTTCTGTATCGGGTTCATCTGAATAAATGGGAAATGGTTAGTGGCATTGGGATTGTTGAACTCCTGACAGATCTCCGAGTAGCTGCTTGGAGACGTGAAGAGGCCTCCTCGTCCTGAGCGCTGCGCTCTGACTTCAGTCTGCTTCTTTATGTTGCTGATTTCAAAGCAGGAGCTCTTATTTCTGTGGTTGTCGCAGTCTAATAAGCCCCAATAAGTGTTTGTTCATGATAACCTGTCTAGTCTATTGCCACAGCTTGTTACAGAGCTGCTTCTGCATATTGGGCGCCGACATGAATACCAATGCAGAGAGAGAGATGTGCTGCATTAACTCGTTTGTCACTGTGTCGATAATATTAATGCCTTTTCTGCAGACTTGATAGAGACTGTTCCCCCCGGTGGAGCTCACTTTAATGTGCTGGAGTGCAGTTGTCACCGCGTCATAAACAAAGCCACCGAGGGGCAGGAAGCTGATATACAGACTGTAGTACCACACGACGGTCGGACCACCAAACGCAAAGCAGTATTTCCGTAGAGGCGCTCTATTAGCGCTCTTTCTTATTCTCTCCATGCTCTCCTTCCTTCAGGTTTGCCGTCTAGGCCTCCTAATTCTCAGTTTTTTCTGCATTAATGAGTTTTGATCCAACAGGAGCTGTGTGTTGCTCTTCCTCCTTACGCTCCACTTTAGCACAAACTAATGGAAAACAAAGTCACATTTAGGCTTTTGTTTTGGTGAGACAGTGACCAACATCCTTACCAGATGAACCAAACCACCTCAGCTGGCTCCCTTCAACGAGTCCGTCATGGTCTCTAAAGGAGACCCCAGCCGCCATCCAGAGAAAACCCATTTTGGTTGTTTGTATCCGCGATCTAGTTCTTTCGGTCATGCGTGGGATATTTATTGATGTATTTTATATTGTAGAACAGAGGGTTGAAATCTCTTCTTCTTCTACACACTGATATTTTTCAGTACTTCTGACAGGTGTGGTGTGCTCACTGACAGCCGAGCCAATCAGAGCTCAGGAGGCCAAAGTGCCTGGAAATGGCACGAAAAGCCCTAAAATCACACATTCACTTCAAAACGGCCGACTGCCTATTGTGTTTACGATATACCTCCAAGAGGCTTTTTTGTACATCTCAACATGTTACATATACCTGCCAGATTTCATACACCTAGCTGAAATGTGAGCGAAGGACTCAATCTTTCTAAGTCTGTAGGGGCGCTAGCGAGCCATTTTTGAAGGCCCAAGCCCGAGACCCTTTAAATGTCATATTTTCACCATCTTTGATAAGTGTGCAAAGTTTGACCACTTTTTGAGCATGTTGAGGCCCTCAAAACAGCAATTTTGCTGCATAATAATAATAATAATAATAATAATAATAATAATAATAAATAAACAAAGTGATTTCAATAGGTCCTCGCTGACCTTTAGTCGGTGCTCGGGCCCTAATTAAGAGAAGAGGGATCATCGACTGTATCTGAGAAGTGGACCTAGTGTCGTGGCATCAGCCATTGGTTTGTGGACCATTTTGAAGCCTTGAGTTCAGCATTTTGGCCGTCGCCATCTTAGTTTTTGCCATCGCCATCTTGGTATTCGGCTGTCGCCATCTTGGTTTTTGAGCCGTTGCCATCTTGTTTTTGGCCGTCGCCATCTTAGTTTTTGGCTGTCACAACCTTGGTATTGGCCATTGCCTTCTTGGTTTATGGCCGCCGCCATCTTGGTATTTTGCCGTTGCCATCTTGGTTTGTGAGCTTCGCCATCTTGATTTTTTGCCGTCGCCATCTTGGTTTTTGACTATCGCCATCTTGGTATTCGGCCGTCACCATCTTTGTTTTTGAGCTGTCGCCATCTTGGTTTTGGCTGTCGCCATCTTGGTTTACGCATTGCCCTGTTGGTTTTTGGCTGTGTGTGTGTGTATAAGACGCTAAGACATTTTCAGGCAACCAAAATATTGTAAGTAACTCTGAAGTAAATACACACTGAGAAAGGGTTAAAGTTCTATGACAAAAACAAAGACAGTGCCGACTGGACAACGGCGTGGTAGCGACATCTTGCTTTTGACTGGCGCCGTTCGGGAGGCATTCAGGGCGCTCCTGTAAAAGACGTGATTGACTGAGCAATGCAGAAGCAGCTTACAAAATGCTTTATTGGCTTAAAAACTCACTAGTTAAAAGCATGAGAATGGAAATAACAGTAGTTGTTGCGCTGTCCTGAAGCAACTGTCAGCTGTCTCACTGGCTTCGACGTCGTGGAGATACAAGTTTCCGCTTGACAGCAGTAAAACTCTGCTGTACTGTATTATTGATAAGATGGATTTTTAATTAAAACCCAAGAAAGGAGATGTAGTTTGTGGGTGTCCTCCCGCTAAAGCGGTGGTGTGTTAGGATGTGGACATTTAGCTAACAAGGTGAGGAAGTCATTTTTCATTTCACCATGACTTTGATGAGGGTCCTGCTGTCAGCCACATCGTTTAAATGTGCCAACAGGAAATGAGGTGGGTTTAGCGTGCAGCGCCGCGGGGCTCCGAGTTGTCGGCGCCGAAACGACTCGACTGTAAAACTGAGCGGAAACCTTGAAGCTCCACGCGGGGCTCCCTCTGATGATACACTTGTTCTCTGTGAGGGGAATTATGTGGCAGCTGTATGGAGGTGTAATGGCAATATGTTCATGTCAGGATGGATTGTTATGCTAGACTAGATTGTCTGCTCAGGCGCTGGAGTTTCCTCCCTCCAGCACATGGCGGGTAACTGATGTCAGAAGCAGATCACTGTGTTTAATAGGACGTAACGTATAGGGAGGCCCTTTGTTTGACGAGGCCGTGTATCTGTGATGTGTTTTACTGTTAGACATTCAAATCATCTACTGGTTTCTACTGAGCAGCTCCAGGTTCAATGCCTTGCTCAAGGGCACAGTGACTAACCTGACACAACCTGTAGACAGCTAGGGCTGTCAGTCAGTTAAAATATTTAATCACGATTAATCGCAAATCCATCTATTTTTTTTATTGTTCAAAATGAAGCTTAAAGGGAAATTTGTCAAGTATTTAATATTCTTATCAACATGGGAGTGGACAAATATGTTGCTTTATGCAAATATAATCAATAACAACACTAATCAATGACAGATATTGTCCAGAAACCCTCCCAGGTTCTGACTTTAGCATCAACAATCTGCTCCAATCAGAACATGGCAAACTGCAGCCCAACAGGCAACAACAGCTGTCAGTGTGTCAGAGTGCTGACTTGACTAGGACTTGATCCAGACTGACTGGGACTATCAGAAAGTGGGCATGTCTGTAAAGGGGAGACTGGTGGGGACCCAGAGAACCCATTTACATCCACACATCTGGAGGTCAGAGGTCAAGGGACCCCTTTTAAACGGGGACGTGACAGTTTTTCCTCAACAAAACAACCAACCAAAAAAACAAACAAACATGCAGTTTGTTTGAATTCAGTATAAGTGTGTTATTGTCTCCTGTCTTTCCTAGCTACACTGACTACTACTACTACTACTACTACTACTACAGAGGATGGTGTCTTTCCTAGCTACACTGACTACTACTACTACTACTACTACTACTACAGAGGATGGTGTCTTTCCTAGCTACACTGACTACTACTACTACTACTACTACTACTACTACTACTACTACTACTACTACATCCTGGTAACTAGAGACCTAGAGTATTCAGAGGATGGGGTCTTTCCGAGCTACTCTGACTACTACTACTACTACTACTACTACTACTACTACTACTACATCCTGGTAACTAGAGACCTAGAGCATTCAGAGGATGGATGTCTTTCCTAGCTACACTGACTACTACTACTACTACTACTACTACTACTACTACTGCTACTACTACTACTACTACTACTACTACATCCTGGTAACTAGAGACCTAGAGCATTCAGAGGATGGATGTCTTTCCTAGCTACACTGACTACTACTACTACTACTACTGCTACTACTACTACTACTACTACTGCTACTACTACTACTACTACTACTACTACTACTGCTACTACTACTACTACTACTACTACTACATCCTGGTAACTAGAGACCTAGAGCATTCAGAGGATGGGGTCTTTCCTAGCTACACTGACTACTACTACTACTACTACTACTACTACATCCTGGTAACTAGAGACCGAGAGCATTCAGAGGATGTTCATCCACTGCAGTAAATCAGGTCAACTGGACGTAGAAGGTTTCTTGAAGACGTTTCACCTCTCATCCAAGGGTTGTACTCTGGCTTTTTTTTTTTTTTTTTTTTTTTTTTGTAATTACATTTAAGGTTTTTTTTCCCTTATTAATTAGTTAATTGACTAGAAGGTTTCTTAAACTTTCCCCTCTCATCCGGCTTCATCAGTTCCTGATGAAGTGGATCAGTGGATGAACGATGACCTGGATGAATGAGAATCTTCATGGATTCAGAGGATGGTGTCTTTCCTAGCTACTCTGACTACTACTACTACTACTACTACTACTACTACTACATCCTGGTAACTAGAGACAGATACTGATATCATACCGTTATAAACACTTACAGCGGTTAACAGTTAAGCATCTCAGATTAATCTCCAGGTTCCAGCTTTCAGATGATGTTCACCACTAATATGAGACATCTACTGCTGACCTGCTGTCTCCCCCTAAAGACCCCCTGAACCCCCTAAAGACCCCCTGGACCCCCTAAAAGAGACTAAAACAAATCTACTGTGGGTCTCAGAGGGTTAAAAGTGAGGTGATAACATATTTTTCTTACTTCGGCCTTTTTTACTGAACCCAGATTTATCAGATTTCTACCTGTAATCTGTCTGATTGTGTAAACCAGGTTTCATTTGTGAAGTCTCAGAACTCAGGTTACCACAAAACAGTAGACATTCATGTAAATACATTCAAAGTTTGCTCTTTGACCTCCAAAGAAATGTCCCTCGGTGCAATAAAGTTGAAATTGAAATGTCTTCTATATTGATGCTGATCTGTGTTCAGTGATTGGCAGTCATGTTGTGTAGAGACATCACATTATAGGGAAGTGAAATACAGATTAGCTTCTGTTTCTCCCTCTTAAAGCGCTTCACGACTGCAGCGATGGCGGCCTTGCTCGGCTCCAGATGGGGGGAGCGTTGAGGGAGCGCAGCATGCTTTTGATGATGTTTCATTTGATTGTGATGTGGAGGTAATAGCTGTAGCAGGGTGAGGACAGTGGACGTCCAGACGAGGCTGTTAGCTGTTTGCTGAAGGCAGCGGTGCATGGCTGCTGCCGGCCGGTCGCTCATTTCACGCCTGTCTGGGCTTCCTGGAGCGCGCCGTGAAAAGCAAAGTGGATGAACGACTCTGTCTGGGGAGAACAGGCTCAGTGTGATGTGTTTTCAGTGTCCAATCGCCAAAACCTGCACAGGACGGCCCTGGTCCTGCATGTAGTAGTCAGTCAGGCTCATGGTGTGATTAAGATCCAACTTTATATGTGACGGATGGATATATGGAGCATATATATTGTCCTTTTATTGGAGGGGGTGGTATCCAGTCCAGTATGATGCAGTGTGATTGGTCATATGAGCTTTTATGTCGTAGAAGTGATCAGTACCACACTGGCTGTGCATTTGCAGCCTGTTCATAGCTATGAAAATCACTATAATTCATATATAGTATATCTCACAAAATCAGTGCATATAGGAGCAACAAAGGCTGCAGAGGGAGGCGGTCGGGTGGATGGGTGGGTCTAAAAACACCAGACTTTCACCAGGAGACGGCTGTTCATGTCCCTTATGAACCTGAACTCAGCATTGATTTATTGTCATATGACTTCTATACTTCAGTAATGTCACTTCTGTAATTATTTTAACCCAAACCTCGATCATTTCCTAAACCTAATCAAGTTGATTTGTTGCCTAAATGTAACCAAGTTGTTTCTTGTGAAGGCGGAAATTTATTTTGAAAGTACTGTATGCATGTGCAACACAGTCTCATGGCAGTTTGTGTCAGTAGTCAATCATTTTTTTCTATTTGATTTATGTCCTCAGACACACAATTTCCCTTTTTTTGTGATGCTCAGCACAACGTTCATTGTATTTTTTGTGCTTTTTCCTACAAATGCAGGACACAAAAAAAGTTTGTTTCATAACAAAATATGATTTAAAATATTTCAGTATGTTTTAGTGCCATTTTAAGAGTTCAGGCATATTTTGACGATTATAGGGATAATATCATGAATCGCACTTATGAAATCATCATGAAATCTTCACATTGTCCAATGCTTAACTCCAAGTCCAGAAATTGTGTTGTCACTGTGGTCTTAAGTACACATAAATAGTTTTTTTTTTTACTCCGCTGTGCTGCTGGTTAATAACCCAGATCAGTCAGTCCCCCCCCACATACACACATATCACACACACACACACACACACACACACACACACACACACACACACACACACACACACACACACACACACACACACACACACACACAGATCAATAAAATTTAATCTAAAGCAGTCTAATCTGACCTGAGTGCTGTTTACGTTCCTGTGTGTCGTCATTGGCTCTGTTGTTTTTCTTGTTGGTGTTTCCGTCCAGGTGATGGCTCAGCAGGCGACGGCAGGGCGCCGCTACCTGCGGGCGTTTGTCAGCGGCTTCTTCGTCGCCGTTCCCGTCACGGTCACCGTCCTCGATCGGTTTGCCTACGTGGCGCGAGTGGAGGGAGCGTCGATGCAGGTGAGACGCTACATCACATCCACCAATCAGAGAGAAGCTCCCACCTCTCCTGTCTTCAGAGCCTTTTATAGACCTCTAACTTTATAAACTAGTGATAACAAGGAGGTCAGGGGTCACGCAAACAGCATGCTGACAGGCCTCACATTCAACAGCGCTCCTATTTGTGACTGCTGAATATCTGAATATTTTGACAGTTGAATGGTTTCTGTAGCTGAAAGTATGCAGAAGTAGTGAAAGTCCAAAAACATGCAAGAAATTGTTGACGTTGAAGTTTCTGAATAAAGATTCAACGAACAATACTGTGAATCCTGAATCTGCATTCACACAAATTAATTGCAAAGCATTGCTGAAAATACAGAAATGTGAAATGATTTACCTAAAAATGTGAAAGATCAAATGGAAACTCAACTGCATCTGAACCATCCAGACCCTGGAAGCTAAATGTGATACTGTCAAAAGTGGTAAATTTGAATTTTCCTAAATAGACGAAAAGAAGAAATGCTTTTATATCAAGATCAGACAGATAACCTGCATTGCCGAGTGCAGAGAGAGACGGTAAGGCCAAAGGTGAGAGGGTGTTGAATGCTGTACAGATTTTAAAGCCCCTTGAGGCAAATATGTGCTAATGGGCAACATAAATAAAACTGATTCTGAAACCTGCACTCAAAGTCAGCATCTTCTTGCAAAAGCAGTAACCAGGAGTTGCAGGTAACCTCACGTTGGAAAAGACTCAGCTCCAAACCCTCCATCCATGCTCTCCTTTTATTTCCATCCAGACAGGAAACAAGTAGCTCAGAGACGTAAAAGAAAAAAAAACAAACAAACAAAAGAAGCGCCTGTTGGGTTTTGACCGAGTTGGTTTCCTGTCATGCAGCTTATTATCCCTGACGTGTTTTGCATTATGCATTAAACAATCTGCTCTCTATTTTTAATGAGCATGAATATTAAAACGGCATGTTGCTCTTTGGTTGGTTTTGTATATTCATGTAGCTGCGTATGTCGGGTCACGAAGACGACCTCTGCCAGAGCTTCTGAGGAGCTGCAGATCAAATCTTCCAAAAGCATGAATGAAACGACTGAACAATGTTTTTAAAAACTAAACTACATGAGATATTCACACTGTGGATGCTTCACAGAGACTCTGTTACCTTGACACAGCTCCTGGGTTCACGCTCAGGTTTCATTGCTGATAATGTGAAGTGTTGATACTCTGCAATTCAGTGAGTCTGACACACAAACAACAAAGTTAACTCAATATTCAAGTCTGCAGCCAGAAAGTAGAGGCTGCACCTAAGCGCTGTACTCTGTCTGACTGAATAACATGATGCTGTTATTATAAGCTAAAGACACACTTAGCCCAGCAGTAGCAGTGAGTCGTCTGCTGCTGGCCGCTATCTTTACTAGACAGTAATATTCCCATAACGCTGTCTGACGGTACAGCGGGTGAAAGATCTGCTGCTCCTTATTACTGCCGTTCAACATGTGTGTGTCTGCTTCGGTCTGGGCTCCTCGTGAGCTGCAAAATCTCAGCTGCAGCAAAAATGATGTTATCTGTCTTTATTACAGGGACGAAGCATATACTGAGGGAAGAATCCACCAGAATGTAAAATAAATCAATAAATGACTCGGTAAAGTAATAAATGTCATTAAATATAGCAAAATGATATTAAAAATAAATGTAGTAATTAGGGATGCTAATTTTGAAAATTTTTCTTATGCGATAATGTCGGCAGAGTTACTGTAGCAACCACGGTGCTGCGTTCACTGTGTCCAGTTCACCATCAGCAGAGTTACCGTAGCAGCCACGGTGCTGCGTTCACTGTCTGCAGTTCACCGTCAGCAGAGTTACTGTAGCAGCCACGATGCTGCGTTCACTGTCTGCAGTTCACCGTCAGCAGAGTCGCCGTAGCAGCCACGGTGCTGCGTTCACTGTCTGCAGTTCACCGTCAGCAGAGTTACCGTAGCAGCCACGGTGCTGCGTTCACTGTCTCCAGTTCACCGTCAGCAGAGTTACCGTAGCAGCCACGGTGCTGCGTTCACTGTCTGCAGTTCACCGTCAGCAGAGTCACCGTAGCAGCCACGGTGCTGCGTTCACTGTCTGCAGTTCACCGTCAGCAGAGTTGCCGTAGCAGCCACGGTGCTGCGTTCACTGTCCAGTTCACCATCAGCAGTTCCCTACACCCCCGGTGCTCCGTTCACTTCTGCAGTTCACCGTCAGCAGAGTCACCGTAGCAGCCACGGTGCTGCGTTCACTGTGTCCAGTTCACCATCAGCAGAGTTACCGTAGCAGCCACGGTCTGGTTCACTGTCTCAGTTCACCGTCAGCAGAGACTGTAGCACCACGGTGCTGCGTTCACTGTCTGCAGTTCACCGCCAGCAGAGTTACCGTAGCAGCCACGGTGCTGCGTTCACTGTCTGCAGTTCACCGTCAGCAGAGTTACCGTAGCAGCCACGGTGCTGCGTTCACTGTCTGCAGTTCACCGTCAGCAGAGTTACCGTAGCAGCCACGGTGCTGCGTTCACTGTCTGCAGTTCACCGTCAGCAGAGTTACCGTAGCAGCCACGGTGCTGCGTTCACTGTCTGCAGTTCACCGTCAGCAGAGTTACCGTAGCAGCCACGGTGCTGCGTTCACTGTCTGCAGTTCACCGTCAGCAGAGTTACCGTAGCAGCCACGGTGCTGCGTTCACTGTCTGCAGTTCACCGTCAGCAGAGTTACCGTAGCAGCCACGGTGCTGCGTTCACTGTCTGCAGTTCACCGTCAGCAGAGTTACCGTAGCAGCCACGGTGCTGCGTTCACTGTCTCCAGTTCACCATCAGCAGAGTTACCGTAGCAGCCACGGTGCTGCGTTCACTGTGTCCAGTTCACCATCAGGAGAGTTATTGTAGCAGCCACGGTGCTGCGTTCACTGTCTCCAGTTCACCATCAGCAGAGTTACTGTAGCAGCCACGGTGCTGCGTTCACTGTCTCCAGTTCACCATCAGGAGAGTTACTGTAGCAGCCACGGTGCTGCGTTCACTGTCTCCAGTTCACCATCAGGAGAGTTACTGTAGCAGCCACGGTGCTGCGTTCACTGTCTCCAGTTCACCATCAGGAGAGTTACTGTAGCAGCCACGGTGCTGCGTTCACTGTCTCCAGTTCACCATCAGGAGAGTTACTGTAGCAGCCACGGTGCTGCGTTCACTGTCTCCAGTTCACCATCAGGAGAGTTACTGTAGCAGCCATGGTGTTGTGTGTAGTGTTGTGGACATTCAGCCACTTTCCCACTAAAACTCTCCACCACATTAGTTTAGTTTAGCAGGTTGTCAGCTGTGTGTCTGTCTGGATTAACACGAGCAATTGTCTGACAGTGTGTGTGTTTGTGCTCTTTAGCTGCTAGCTGCTAGCTGCTAGCTGCTAGCTGCTAGCTGCTAGCTGCTAGCGTTGTCAGTGGCTTCATGCCCGCTGCAGTGTAACTCCAGCTAGTTTCTGCCAGACTGTGTGTGTGTGGCGGTGAGTGTGGGTTTGTTGGTGGTGTGATGGTTAATTTTTAACATCCCTAGTAGCCATCAATTAATTGATTAAATTTTGACAAATTAATGTTTTTTTTTTTTTTTAAATAATTGCTTTGTATTAATTCCCTTATTTATTTATTTGTGTTTATTTTTTATTAATTTCTAAAGGTCACCGTAAACATGGTGCACCCTGACATCGGACATGCCGTCGAGCCCGAGTGCCCAGCGGTCCGGTGTGGTTTATTTGCCACTCTGAACGAGCTAAAGCTCAGACCTCCAGTAGGACTGGAGACTCTGCAAAGCTTCAGAGAGGTGCAGCATGTGGCCAGGAGGGGTAGTCAGGTCTTCACTGCTGATAGCAGCTGAGATACTGGGCTTCGGTGCTGATGAGAGAACTGAATATGCATACCAGAATCGGGACCAGTTTCCCAGCAACCAGCTGACTCGTCCGACTTATACTGTGTTTTACATTTGAGTTTTTCCCACTAGTTAAACAGACATGATACAACATGAGTGACCCTTTGAGGTGCTGGTAGGTGGATCCTGTTGTCTCCCATTAGAACACATTATTCTGCAGCTGAAATCAGACCAGCTGGTTGTCTCGAGACGTTTTTTAGCAGCAGGTTCATCACCGAGCAGAAAGAGACCGAAAACAGAAACATATGCAGCGAAACAGAGAAATGTGTCTGTGTGTTTTTCCACTCATCCTTTTTGCAGTGCTTGGGTTGTTGTCATGGAAACAGTGTTTTCTGAGCTCCCTGAGTAACGATGGATGGTTATGAATATGTGGTGTTTGGGTTGCTAATTCATGTCAGAAAAACAGACGAGCACACCTGATGCAGCGTGTGATGATCTCAGCTGAGTTTCATACATGGGAAAAGATTATGAACTCCTGATCTAATAGACGAGCTGTTTATGCTGAGAGTGTATTTAGTGAACCCTCTGAGACCCACAACAAACCTGTTTTAGTCTACTTTAGGGGGTCCAGGGGGTCTTTAGGGAGTCCAGGGGGTCTTTAGGGGGTCCAAGGGGTCTTCAGGTGGAGATCAGGTCAGCTGTAGATGTCACATAGAAGTAGTGAACATTTGTGGCTGTAAAGTCTCATGAGGCTTATCCTAGAGGTAGTAGTAGTAGTAGTAGTAGTAGTAGTAGTATCCTAGAGGTCACCACAGGTCATTTTATACAGTGATCAATGAAATGGCTCCTATGGGGACTAACATCATCACACATGAATCCAGTTGGACTCATTGATCCACCAGAGTCTCAGCTTTACACTGAGACCCAGTTTATGGGGTTCAGGACTGTTCAGGGACCCAGTATGCAGAAATACTCAGATACACCATTTAGAGGAGGAGACAATAACACAGTTCTACTGACTGGGACTATCATAAAGTGGGCATGTCTGTAAAGGGGAGACTGGTGGGGACCCAGAGAACCCATTTACATCCACACATCTGGAGGTCAGAGGTCAGGGGACCCCTTTTGGTACTAGTGGGTTCTTTAGGTTTTCTTCACTTCTAGAACCTGCTGACCTGCCTGTGAACCACAGTAGTGGATCGGCTGTGATCCTGCGGGTCTCAGAGCGTTAGATGTGTTTAATCAATCATTGTCTTTTTTAATTCTCCTAACGCTGAAATGAAGCTACACACATGTTTCTGTGTGCAGCTGCACCTTTATATCAGATTAACATAGTTTAGCAGTGAATCATTTCTCAGAGTTGTGACCTGACCTGGTCTGGATCGAGACTTGGTATCCAGCCCCGTGGGTTCGGCTCTGCATTCTTAATGATGGAGCCACAGGTGGGTCACACAGGGATGATTTTCACTATTACAGAGGTCAGAACGCTGGAGTCACTTGTTTATTTCTGTCATTGTAAAAGTTTCTCAAACTCGTGCATCATCGCTGTAAAAACTAAATTAATGATCAGGCTGCTGCTGCCCAACTGTCACACTTTTACATTTTCCTATAAATTGAGAGTCGCAGCAGCAGGACTTTCAGAGACAATCCAGCATGTAATAATGTGGAGAAATATGACTGCGAGGGAAGCCCGCTGAAGTATCCAGCTCTAACTGGCACTCACAGGGATATTTATTTTGGGGCCGACAGTTCAGAGATATCCTGTCAATTACCCCGGCAGGCGTGAAATAGCCCGCGCACATCCTGTTTTAATGAAACGGCCGTGACGCTCGCTGGTGTGAGCGGGCTTCGTCATGCGTGGATCCTGCGACATGAATTGACTCAAAGCAAGTTGTGGGAGTAATGATTTTGTCGTCAAACAGGGAAGGAAGTGGAGGCAGCATAGACAAGCATGTGATTGAGCTGTCATGGAGGACATGGTTGTTTGGAGCAACGCTGGGAATTTATATGAAGCATTTTGATGAGTAAAGTAGGGAGATGAACAACTAAACACAAACTGTTTAGAAACTGGAAGAGAAAAATGGACTTTCACACTTTGAAGTTTTTGCAGATTTCAGCAGTTTGTTTAAGCGGGGTTCACACTACACAACCACGACTCACACAAGTCGTCGTGGTTTTCACACCACATGACCAGGAGGATCCCCGAGGAGGTCAGCAATCTAGGTTTAGTCAGGAAACACACGGTACCTGACGTGAGACACACTGCTGATGGTGTTACTGGCACGATGTGAAGATTAAGGACACTCACACTTTTGGTTTCGCTCCCATTTTTTATGTGCTGAAGTCAAACATCTAAGACTTTTCCTATGTATATTAAAGGCCTATTTCTCTCAAATATTGTTCACAAATTTGTCTAAATCTGTGTTAGTGAGCTCCTCTCCTTTGCCGAAATAATCCATCCACCTCTCAGGTGATGCTGATTGCACAGCATGACTACTGCACAGGTGGGCCTTAGACTGTCACAATAAAAGTCCGCTCTAAAATGTGCAGTTAAGGTTAAGAGTTGGGGTGGCATCCTGGATAGCAGTCCCACATCAGTAACGTCAGCCGGTCAGCATATTTCCATTTACGTAACATCTCTCGCTTGCGTCCATCTCTCCCATTCTCTCCTCTTTGGTTTACCTGACAAATCCATCCATAAACTGCACCTGGTTCAGAACCCTGCTGCCCGTATCATCACCAGAACCCCTCCATCAGTCACATAACAGCTGTCCTGCAGCAGCTCTGCTGGCTGCCCTTCAAATACGCATCATCTATTAGATCCTTCTCCTTACATTCAAGGCCGTAAACGATCTAGAACCTCAGTATCTCACCCTGCTCCTCACCCTGCTCCTCACCCTGCTCCTCACCCTGCTCCTCACCGAGCTCCTCACCCTGCTCCTCACCCTGCTCCTCACCCAGCTCCTCACCCTGCTCCTCACCCTGCTCCTCACCCTCTCCTCACCTCTCCCCCTCACCGAGCTCCTCACCCTGCTCCTCACCCCCCTGCTCCTCACCAAGCTCCTCACCCTGCTCCTCACCCTGCTCCTCACCGAGCTCCTCACCCTGCTCCTCACCAAGCTCCTCACCCTGCTCCTCACCCTGCTCCTCACCCTGCTCCTCACCGAGCTCCTCACCCTGCTCCTCACCCTGCTCCTCACCCTGCTCCTCACCCTGCTCCTCCTCACCCTGCTCCTCACCCTGCTCCTCAACCTGCTCCTCCCCCCTCCTCACCCTGCTCCTCAACCTCACCCTGCTCCTCACCCTGCTCCTCACCCTCACCGCCCTCACCCTCTCCTCACCCCTCCCACCCCCCTCCCACCCTCCCCTGCTCCTCACCCACCCCCCCTCCTCACCCCCCCCCCCCCACCCTGCTCCTCACCGAGCTCCTCACCCTGCTCCTCACCCCTCACCCTGCTCCTCACCCTGCTCCTCACCCTGCTCCTCACCCTGCTCCTCACCCTGCTCCTCACCCTGCTCCTCACCCTCTCACCCTGCTCCTCACCCTGCTCCTCACCGAGCTCCTCCCCCTCAACCTCTCCTCACCCTCTCCTCACCCTGCTCCTCCCAAGCTCCTCACCCTCTCCTCAACCTGCTCCTCACCCAGCTCCTCACCCTGCTCCTCCCCTGCTCCTATCAAGCTCCTCACCCAGCCCTTCTCTCAGGTCCTCAAGTCACCCAGCCGTTCTCTCAGGTCCTCTTCCTCCATCCAGCTCATCGCCTCCTCGTCTGGTTACTGTGGGGTCAGGAGCATTCAGTCGGTCAGCCTCCTCCTCTGGAGCTCTCGGCCTCACTACATCCAACACTCCACGTCCATCACCACCTTCAGCTCTCACCTGAAAACGCCTCTGTTCAGACAGGCACTTTAACTTCAGTTGCTTTCCTAAGACTGGAATGACCCCACCCTTTCTCTTTGCTTTTGTTATAATTGGTATTATTATGTAGTTTTATTAGTATTATTTTGTAGTTTTATTGCCTGCTCTTATGACTACTTGATGGATGGACTGATTGTTTTTAATGTTTGATTCTGTAAGGTGACCTTGAGTGTTCAGAATGGTGCCCATAAATAAAATGAATTATTAGGATTATTATTATTAGAATTGGAGCAGCAGGGCGGTATTGCAATCGCTGTACCGAAAAGAGTCAGTCTTTGTTCCTGCTTTCACCTGTAGCCATGAGGGCTGGGTCAGGACCCAAAGAACTAGATCGCGGCTACAAGCAGCCGAAATGGGTTTTCTCAGGACGGTGGCGGGCGTCTCCCTTAGAGGGAGGGTGAGAAGATCAGCCATCTGTGAGGGACTCAGAGTAGAGCTGCTGCTGAGAAAGGGCGCCTCCCTATGGAGGTGGTCCAGGTCAGACCAGCAGGGAGGAGGCCCCGGGGAAGACCCAGGACTAGGTAGAGAGGTTATATCTCCACACTGGCCTGGGAACGCCTCTGGATCCCCCAGTCAGAGCTGGTTAATGTGGCCCAGGAAAGGGAGGTTTGGGGTTCCCTGCTGTAAGAGGATAACAATGAGTGAGTGAGTTCACCGAAATGTGTTTCTGAAAATATTTTATGCAAAAAATGAGCCATGCAGTTGGTGACTCTGTCTTTATTTTAGGCCAGCGAGCTTTAGTTTGATGTCAAAAAGCGCTTATATGGCGCTTTTCTAGTCTTCCGATCGCTCAAGGTGATTTACATTTACATGACATTCACAAACTGATATCAGAGGCTGCCATGCAAGGTTCCAGCTCTGCCCATCCGGATCTGATCTAAAGACACCGCTCAGCCTTCAGGAGCAGTTTTGGATCAAGACACATGGACATGGGACCGGAGCAGGGATTGAACCACCGACCTTGTGATCGGTGGACGACCTGCTCTACCCTCCGAGCCACAGCTGACCGATTCTGACAGTTTCTCGTTCGGCGGCGGAGTCATGCTCGCCCCATAAAGTGGCCTAGACCTCAGCTTTGAATGGCCAACGTGACGCCCCGTCTCTTACATTGCGCAGCTACACTACCAGAATGCATTGCACGACTGCTTACATAGACAATGAATGGGAAGTGTGGAAAGGAAAGAGGCTGTGGACATGAACCATTAGTGGATTTAACATCGTAGACGTGACCGCTGATTATCTGTGTAACAATATAGCTGCAAATTCAGACTGACCAAACACGGTCCAGACGTGCACTCAAGTTCATCTTGTTTCTTGGTGTGTAATGCATATTACTACCGTGGCTACAGGCTTTACTTCGGTTCATCTATGTTCGTGTTCGGTCAAACGTGTTTGTGTTGTTGACCTTTCGACCAGACTATATTTAGACTGTTTAGTTCTGCTCTAGTACTTGTTCCAGTGACTCAGCGCTGCTCACCTCCTCATGTGTCTGACTTACTGTATGTGCTGATGTGGTGGGTGAGAGTGGGATGTGTCCTGTACACAGTGAAGTATTGTTTTATATAAACTGTGTTTCTGCAGCCCTTCCTGAACCCAGAGGGGGGGTCCGATTGTGACGTGGTCCTGCTGAACCGTTGGAGCGTGAGGAACTACGCGGTCCAGCGAGGCGACATCGTCTCCGTCATGTGAGTGTCGACAAAAAACAGTTTCTGTACAAAACAAACACCACAGCAGGAAATCACAAAACATCCATCCTCCTTTTATTTTTATCTAACTGATGAACGATATTGAAAAAGTATCTTACTGTGATTATTTGGATTCATATAAGTGTGATGTGATGTGTGATATTGGAGGGAATGATAATTTTTACACCATTATTGTCATTTTCATTGAAAAACATATTAAGATGTGTCATAGTGTGATTTTTGAGGGGATCTGGACCAAGCAAAGGTATTTTCTTAAGTCTGTAGAACAGGGGTGGATTGTTGCTGGGAGCCAAACAAATACTGTCGGACGTAACCTCTATTTCATCACCATAGGAACCATACTGTTGTTATTATTGTTCAGCATTTATTCCACTGAAAATCCCTCCAAACAGCAGATTATTGATGAAATGACATTATATACAGGAGTCTATGAACCGTACAGGACTGACTGGTTAGGGTAGGAATGTTTCCATTAACTAAACTTAACATTAAACTTAACATTAACACTTACATTTAACATTTTCACTGTTGCCTGGCATCATGACTAACAGCTCTACATCATTTTTGTGTAATTATCCATGATTGATTCACCAAGAAGAAGAAGAGGGGGATGACACGTTAAGGAGTGAGGGACCAACTGCCATGTACAGTATATTATCACTTTTGTCTGTCTGGCAATGCATAAATCATCTCTCAGTCATTATATCCATTTCTCAGTCCAGTTAGATGGATTTAAAACTCATTGTTCAAGTTCCTGGTGTGTTCATGTACAGATGTGCAGTTGGACCAAATGTCCTCTCTGAGGCAAGATAAACAACACAACAATCAGACAAACAGCTAGTAAACATGCGACTGTACAAAACCCACTGAATATCAGCCGATCGATGATTAAAATCAGCTGAAATATTATGAAAAGTTCAGCAGCAGTAACATTTTTCTCTTTTGAAATGACAGCTGCTTTTGAAGGCTCACCGCTCTGGGAACAATAGGACCGGTCTTTATCTGGCCTGTCATGGCTGCAGGGAGATCACAGATACGCTTATAAATGATATAATTTCTCTGTCAAACTGTCAAAGCCAAGCCAAGCCAAGCCAAGCCAAGCCAAGCCAAGCCAAGCCAAGCCAAGCCAAGCCCATAGCCAGAAACAAGAAGGGATGGTAGAAACACTTGTGGTGTTTCTACTGTTTGACGGCATCTTGCTTTTGTTAATCAAACTTGTGGATGATTAATGACAAAGAAGCAAACAGGCTAGTCAACCTGTTTCAGCTCTCAGACAGTCAGACGCTTGTCGAATGTTTAGAAAGATGAAGTTATGTTTGACATCTGTCTGTGGAGACAAATGAGCTTCATGTAAATATCACAGCAGCCAACTGGACTGTTTGGATGTGAAGTCGGCACTGACTGCGACGTCGTACCGAAGTGAAAATGTTGCAGAGAGTGATGCTTCTCGTGGTTCGAGACCTCAGTCGAGTCGTTATTAAAAACAGATGCATGCTGCGTCGTGTAATCTAGCGTACGGCCACGAGCTACAGCCAATGAGAGTGTGACACATGGAGGGGAAACCTGGGGGAGGAGGGGTGGTGATGCATTGCAATTGTTGTTGCACCCAGAGGAATAAATAGTAAAACCAGAGTGTGGAAACCAGTGGAAACAGGCTGTTATGACCATGTGCCGACGAAAACATCAGCATCGTGTCCATGGATGTATAAAGAGAAGCGGATCCAGCGTTGGAGGCGGGGCCTCGTTCATTTCTATGAAAGCTGCTCAGTGGAGCATGAAGTCAATGAGTAAGCTTCCAGGTCTGGAGAAGTACTCAGATCTTCTGGGTCTTACTGGGCCTTGTGCATATGTATGATATGCACAGTAGCATCCGCTCGGTCACATGACTCGGTCATGGCTCGTGCTGTCGTCACAGTCTAGGTCTCCTTAGACATAAACAGAGGAAGGGAATAACTCTGAATTCAGCTGTTAGTGCGCTCATTCTGGGGACGCCTCAAATGGACCTGTATCCCACATCGCAACGTCATTCTTTGGTGTGTTCATGAGGTTTAAGTCATAATGTGGAAATTTGGATACTACAAAGAAGATGTGTTGTACTGCATTTTATTATATTAGGCAACCAATGAACATATTTCAACAATAAGGCACACTGACGAAGGCATGTTGTTGAAATACGTTCACAATACGTCACAAGAAATGTAAGAGCAGCCTCACTACTGGTCAAAACTTTAAACAAAACATCACAAAAATGACAATTATCAACATAAACCAGCATATTCTGAACAGGTGCATTACAAACTAACATAAAGAAACAACAACAACAAATGCGGTGGTGCCGCTCCTCGCAGGCTAGCCTACAGCGGTGCTGTACATCCAGCAACAAGCATCCAGTGAGCGCAGGTTCAGCTCAGCTGGCTGGCGCTTAAAGCACGAGGACAAGAGATGATGTACAGCGAGCTCGTCGTTGGTGTGACAGAAACCCAGACAGGGGGATTCTTGTGTATTTCACATCTATGACCCGCTAGCTGTACATTATCCCGCCTACTACATGACTACTTACTAAAGAAATCAATAAATATACACAAAAACGGTCCTCCAGAGTCTGATATCACAACTACACCCATAGCAACAGTCTGTTATACATAGCAACGACCTGTTATACATAGCAACGGTCTGATATGCCTAGCAATGGTCTGTTATACATAGCAATGATCTGCTCTGCATAGTAACGGTCTGTTATACATAACATACGTAGCAAACTGTGGGTAGCATTGGATATTATTCAGCACTTTTTTATTGGGCATCAGTCTCGTGGTTAAAGGCGTACTGAGATGGAGCTGCTGACCAGATTAAAATGAGAGCATATCTGTAAAGTGAAAAACACTCCTGACACCTCCAGTCTGGACCTGCTCTGGGTGGACGGGAATGACTGAAGCATCTTTTTACTGTGTTGCACCACAGGGGCATCTGTGTGGATGCGATGATTTGTGACAAAGAAAGTGGGACGGGGCCGTAAAGTGGCGGCGCCCATGTCTGGAGACGCTGCAGTCCCTCCGCCTGCAAAGTGAGATTTCACAGATTTGACTGCAGCTCCGAGCTGTTTGATAGCATGTGGGCGATGCTGTTTTTTCCATTTGAGGTGTTTGCTGTGCAGCTTGAGGAGTACACAAGCTGGTGACAGGTGGACAAACCCTCCTCCATAATCAGCCTCCCTGTTAGTGACAGAACAGAGATGCTTCTGAGCGTCTATTCCTGGCAGCGCAGAGACCAGCTCTGAACGGTAATGTAACCTAAAAACTGAGCAGTCGTCCTTCCTCTGGCAGAGGGTAATGATCCAGCTGTGCAGCATCCCACAGCTGGACAGGCACGAAGCATATTGAGCTCAGAAAGGGAAATGGAGACACTGGTTCTGTGAAGTTCATCTGAGCGTAGAAAGATTCAGCTCGCTGTCCTCGTGGCTCTTCCCTCCTTTGTCTGTTTGTCCTCCGATCTCAACGCCACCTGTTTACCTGGCAGCCCTTTGAAGGAGTGCATGTTTCCTCAATGCAACCGATAGCCGAGCCCTCCAGATCTGTATCGACTCCCCTCCTCGCCGGGGGTTTAGTTAAAATCCCTCATAAAGCCGCATCTATCATCTGCCAAGAATATCTCCTCAGATTTAAATTTCAAATCTGATACTGCTACACGGCGGGGGGGGACTCCCGCTTATAATTGGGACTCATTTTAAAGGAAAATTGTTCAAGGGAATATGCCAGTCCATAGAGTAATATCGTATTTACAGAACGCCTCTCGTTTTCTGGCTAAGGAAAATGATTGTGAGCCGTGCACCGAGAGCTGAGCGCTGCCATGGGTGTTTGTCATGCTCTCAACGCAGACCATTACAAACCTGATTGATTTTATGTTTGGCTGTGAACAGAACCATTTGCCTCTGAGCAGCTTCAGAACTGACTTCTGCAAAAGATCGTTTTCTCCAGGACGGGGGAGGAAATGTTTCCCGTCGGTTATGAATCGAAGGCATGAGAGATGAACAGAGTCCTGGCTCCTGGCTTGCCTCGTTTTTGTTCATGTTAAAAGGGTTTGACGACAGCCATCTCGGATCAGCAGGGGCCGGTGGGGTGGTGAAGTCCCCCAGTCTATGAATATTCACTAAAAAATCAGCAGCCGTGGAAACCTTCAGAAGCGCCGAGCTTCATTCCTCGGTGCGGCGGCGGCATCGTGTTGCTGTTCGCTTTGAGTCGAGGATGTCAGTGGCAGCAGACGAGCGTCTGCAGCTCCAAGCTGCCGTTTGCTGTTTCTTGGTGGCATAAACTCTGTAAAATAAAAATCCACCCAGTAACTTTAATTAGGGGTGAAGCAATTCCAGCATTCTGGGTCAATAGTGATACTAGGGATGTTAATTATTAACCGATAACCAACATTAAACATTTAACCAAATAGAGCTAGCAGTTAAAGGGTTAAAAGAAATATTAGTAATTAATAAAAAAGCTGAGAGAAACTCAGAGGAGCAGCTCATCACTTTAAGGAGAAAAGCTGGTCCTAAGAGAGAGCCGGTGCAGATACAGGAAGTAGCTCTGGACTTCCAGCTGAGCAGTTGTAGCTTGTAGCCTCGTAGCATTTATTCACCGACAAACTGAACACACACTGTCTGCTACAGCTACGCTCACAGCTATAACACCACCACACACACACACACACACACACGCGGTTGGAAACTCGCTGAAGTTGCGCTGCAGCGGACACAAAGTCAACAGCAACGCTAGCAGCTAGCAGTGATGAACTGGGGACAGTGAACGCAGCACCGTGGCTGCCACAATAATACCATCATCTTCACTCTAGATTTAAAACTGAGCCACTACAACCTAAAAATGGGATTAAAAGTTGTGTTAATGCGTTAAAGAAAGTAATGCCGTTCAGATGTACCCACAGAAGCCATTTTCAATCACATATCTGAGGTCAGAGGTCAAGGGACCCCTTTAAAAACGGCCATGACAGTTTTTCATTGCCGAAATTTAGCATAAGTTTGGTGCGTTATATACGCTCCTTCTCAACAGGCTAAAGAAACGTAGCACATACCAATGGATCTGTTTGGTTCTCTAGTTTCAGATGATCTCAGTATCTCCACTCGAGCTTTAAGACTGAGCCCACTACCACCTAAAAATCAAAAGCTGTTGTGATGCCTTCAAGAAATTAGTGATGTTAAAACAAATTTGTGTTAATACATTATCACGGTAACTCTGACAACCTTAATATAAATGTGTATGTAGACTATGTTCAGGCTCACCGGGTGTTAAGCGGTCCGTTCTGTCCTCTGGAGTCAGTCCCAAGTTGTGCTTTCAGTGAGTTATATCATTTTAACATGAAATAAAAGCCAGTGAAATGATGCAAGGACAGCCCCAATACTTATACACACTATATTTAGTGTATAAAATGTTATAATGGGTGCAACAATAAACTGTTAAAATAACATAAATTAAAGCATTACTAATAATTAGTAAATGTTATTTATTATTATTTCATTGTTTGTGAATAGAAAAATAACTTTAAGTTTAATTAACTATAGTGTTATTACTTAGTGTTTCAGTAAAGGCAGATTTTAATCTGCTATATAAATTACAGTTAAAATAAGATTAAATGGAGAGTACATTTAGAAAATATTCGATTAAAGCACTAATGTCATTTTTTCATCAGTTTGGGCATTTAAATCAAGTAAAAAGGACCAAATTAAGTAGACTTGCTCTCCTCTTGATCACACATGCAGTCATATTTTTTCAGGTGGTTTAATCTGCAGTCGAACGGCGGCCGCCTCCTTCAACAAAACATGGTGAATGAGGAGATGAGTGGAGCGAGCTCAGCAGCCAGTTTTCTATATTTATCTCTGGTCAGTTTCCTGTTCAGCAAAGCAGGAAACGAAGCATTCACATCCCCTTGCAGCTAAGATTGATGGCCTTGCCGATCACTAATTAGCTAGTGAATAATCAGGTGTAGTACAGTAAAGCAGAGCGATCAGAAGGCCCTTATCGCCACTGTTTACCAGCTGAACATTCAGATTTAATGGATTCCTCTCTGGAAGATGCCGTGTGCCTTTTCAACCTCTCTAATGAGGACATGTCTGCATTTTGACCAGCCGTCAGTCCTCCAAAGGGCTGCTGAATCTATCCACCTTATTCCTGGCCCCCATGATGCCTTGTGTGAAATATGTCACTGAACTGGATCCGTTTGCCATGGTAACGGTACACTAATCATCTCTCCAGGAGCGACTGTATTAATAAATATAGTAAAATACATGTGACAGCAGCTATTCCAGCTCAAAGGATAATGTGATCACACATCACTGTCTTCTAGGACGGACCTGAAGAAGTGGCCTTAGATAACCTACACCAGCGTGTTTAGTTACGTTACGATAACCTACACCAGCGGTTGTTACGTTTATGTTTAGTTACGTTACGATAACCTACACCAGCATGTTTAGTTACGTTACGATAACCTACACCAGCGTGTTTAGTTACGTTACGACAACCTACACCAGCGTGTTTAGTTACGTTACGACAACCTACACCAGTAGTACGTTCATACCTACCACTGTTTAGTTACGTTACGATAACCTACACCAGCTGTTTGTTAGTTACGATAACCACCCACCGTGTTTAGTTACGTTACGATAACCTACACCAGCGTGTTTAGTTACGTTACGATGACCTACACCACGTCTTTAGTTATGTTACGATAACCTACACCAGCGTGTTTAGTTACGTTACGATACCCTTTCCCTTTTTCCCGTTTTTTTTTCCCCTTTATTTTACGACAACCTACACCAGGTGACTTAAGTTTAGTTACCCCGTGTTTAGTTACGTTACGACAACCTACACCGGCATGTTTAGTTACGTTACGACAACCTACACCAGCATGTTTAGTTACGTTACGACAACCTACACCGGTATGTTTAGTTACGTTACGATAACCTACACCAGCGTCTTTAGTTACGTTACGATGACCTACACCAGCGTCTTTAGTTACGTTACGATAACCTACACCGGCATGTTTAGTTACGTTACGATAACCTACACCACCATGTTTAGTTACGTTACGATAACCTACACCACCATGTTTAGTTACGTTACGACAACCTACACCGGCATGTTTAGTTACGACAAACCTACACCAGCGTGTTTAGTTACGTTACGATAACCTACACCAGCGGTTTAGACGACGAACCACACCACAACCCCACATTAGACGACGAACCACACCGGCATGAGACGACGACAACCTACACCAGCATGTTTAGTTACGTTACGATAACCTACACCGGCATGTTTAGTTACGTTACGATAACCTACACCGGTATGTTTAGTTACGTTACGATAACCTACACCAGCATGTTTAGTTACGTTACGATAACCTACACCAGCATGTTTAGTTACGTTACGATAACCTACACCAGCATGTTTAGTTCCGTTACGATAACCTACACCACCATGTTTAGTTACGTTACGATAACCTACACCACCATGTTTAGTTACGTTACGATAACCTACACCACCATGTTTAGTTACGTTACGATAACCTACACCACCATGTTTAGTTACGTTACGATAACCTACACCACCATGTTTAGTTACGTTACGATAACCTACACCACCATGTTTAGTTACGTTACGATAACCTACACCACCATGTTTAGTTACGTTACGATAACCTACACCACCATGTTTAGTTACGTTACGATAACCTACACCACCATGTTTAGTTACGTTACGATAACCTACACCACCATGTTTACTTACGTTAGGATAACCTCCCACCATGTTTACTTACGAGATTCCTTTATTACACTTAATTATATTAAAATTAGATGAAAATTTTGTTCCCATCCAGCAAAACTGCATCGTAAATTATTTTTTGAGGGAAACGTAATTAGTTGATGATTACGTTTGTTTTTGACATATCACAGATACTTTTGTAATGATAATGGTGATGATGATGAAGGAATTTTCACAATTTATTAGCTTTTCTGGGAAACTGTAGTGTCGATTTCATCATGGAAAATGCATGATGAAATCGACACTCAGTCAGTTTTATTTTAATTAGAATTAAATCAAAATTAAAAAATTAAAATTATGTTCCCATACAACAAAACTGCATTGTGAAATGCATGCAAAAATGCATGATGTACAAAGTCATTTTTTAGATTTAAACTTAATTAAAATTAAATTGAAATAAAAACTTAAAATTGGATGTTTTGGAGGCCGCTCTAGCCGACATTTATTTCCTTATTTATTCCCCTAAATTGTTTCTGATAATTTATATATTTCTGTTCGTACATATTCACGCACCGATGGCTCAGCCTTCGGGAGCAATTTGGGGTTAAGGACACATGGACATGTGACCGGAGCAGCCGGGGATCGAACCGCCGACCCTCGGAGCCACAGCTGCTATTCATTCCCTCAGGATGAACTGTAATAATGGTGGTGATCCTCTGCATCTACCATTACACCCCATCCATTCCTAACAGTGAAGTCATTAGAGAGGCCATTGTTTAATGCTGTGAATGAGGTAAAGCTGTGTGGCTCTGTGCCTTGCCTCCTGTCTGCTGTGATGCATGCTGGGTGACAGGATGCGTCGGCGTTGTCCAACCACAGTGGGTGTTGTTTTCCTCTTTGGGGGATTCGTCCTTTCCCTCGTACCAACATCAGAGCCGACGGTTTGCCGCTCACGCTGATCTCCTCCCACCAGCCGGCTGGGAATTACCTCCACGCCTAATATTTGCTTGTGCGTCCGTTTAGCGGCGGCGGCGGATCCCTGCCTCCGGACGCCATCAGTCAGTTGACATATTGAGGGCAGAGTGGAGGCTTTACGTTAACGCTGCAGGGGCTGACACACTTAAATCAGACAGTAACACACATATTTCTAACTCTCATTCTGATGAAGGACCAGATTGTTGGGCGCTGAATGTGGATTTGTTTTATTTTATGACAAATTTTGGACACAATGACAACAATCAGCCAGTCAGCCAGTTTATCATCACCTGAGAGTCTGTAGTCAGGGGTGCTGTTGCTTGTTATAGAGAAAGCTGTTTCTGGTGTGTAATCCACACTCTGTCAACAGTTTTTTTTTTTTTTAATTTTTCTTAATTTATTAGCTTTTCTGGGAAACTTAAATTTAGGATTCAACAAGGAAATTAAAAAAAAAATGCATGATGCACCGTTATTTTTTATTTAAAATGAATCAAATAAAAATTAAAGTTACGTTCCCAACAAAACTGCATTGTGAATTACTCTTTGAGGGAAACGTAATTGGTTGCGGGTTACTTTTGTTTTTGACGTATCACAGATGCTTTTGTGATGATAGTCCGCGTAGAGAGGACGGAAGGAAGGGAGGGATTTTCCTAATTTATTAGCCTTTCAGGGAAACTTTAATGTAGGCTTCACCATGGAAATTGGAAAAATGCATGATGTACAAAGTCGTTTTTTTGAATTAATTTAAAATTATATTCCCGTACAAAAAAAACACATTTGGAAATCCGTGCAAAAAATGCATGCCGTAAAGAGTCTTTTTTTTTTATTTAAATTTAATTAAATCAATTAAATTAAATTAAATTTACACGAATTGTATGTTCCCATCCAACAAAACTGCGCTGAGAGTTAGTTTTATAGAGAAACGTAATTTTTCGATTACTTTTGTTTTTGAGATATCACAGATACGTTTGTAACGATAGTCCAAGGAAGTCGACTTAGAGAGGAAGTCTGTTTGGTGCGTGGCTCAACAAAAACAGGGCTTTCACCTGGAACGCTATCCTGTATGAAACCAAAAGTCAACGTGCACTTATTTTAATTTAAATCCATCAATTAAATAACATCTAATAAGTCATTTTAAGGGTTCAAATCTGGCCTTGGGACCTTTGCTGCATGCCGTCTCCTCTGTCTTTCAATACTGTTGCTGTCAGTAAGAAAATGAAAAACCAAAAGTGTAATTGACCCTCAAATAACTTGTCTGTCCTGTCGTTGACACCTCAGAACGAGGGATGTGGTGGTGAGGAAATTATCCCACCAGTTATAAATCTGTGACAACACCGGTGCTACTGACTACATTTCATGGCCAATAGGTGCAGCCCGCTCACTGTGACCTTCATCGTTGGATGGCGGCGTGTCTGGCCTCTCCGGTCCGACTTGGGCTGCAGGGCTGCAGGTTTCCTCCTGATGCCGCTCTGCCCTCGTCACTGTTTGCCTCTTTAACGTTATGGTTTCCTCACAGCATTGGGTTTACTTCTGATATACTGCTTTCACTTTCAGTTTGTAGCGTGCGTCGTCTGATTTAGGTATCGATAACACGCTGCTGATACATGAAAATGAACTAAATGGGTTTTATTATTCCTTTAAAAAAAAAAAAAAAAAAAAAAAAGCACAACGACGGTGGGGGTGATGGGTATGTAATGTAATCCATGTGTGTGTGACCACCATGTAACACCGACTACAGCAACAGATCTACTCAGATCCTCTTCAGATTGTGGTGAGATGATAGTTTGGCATCCAAACTTTTGGCTTTGGTGTCAGAGATTGATTTTTCTCCAAATCTCTTCTATCCAACAGTCTCCAAACTCTAACATTAAACCATTTTAGTTAGTTCAGACCTGAACTTAAAGCTGCAGTAAGCACATGATGTGCCTTGGTATCCTCCTGTATCCTCTGGTGCGCCAAATGGCAACTGCAAGATTTCACAGACTGGAGGAAAACAACCAATCAGAGCTGATCTGGAGTCTCTGAGCAGCTGTCAGTCACTCAACTCTGATCATCTGATGAACGGTGAAACTAGGCGGTACTGATGATGACTATTTCTCTCCTCAGATGTCCTCAGAAACATCTTGTAGTTACTGTTTAGCTGTAAAATGAGAAAGTTTGTGACCCGGCAGCCATGTTGGGATCAGTTGAGGAAACACCGAGCACCGCCCGCCAGCCGGAGTAAACTCTCTCCTGTGCGGCGCCATCGAGCAGCAGAGTTTCACCTCTGTGCTTCTACACTGTTTGGTGAGGTCGTGTCCACGCCGGGTATCTGAGGTTTAATGTGCGTGTCCTTATTGTGCAGCAGTAGGCCATCACTGCTCAGTTACATCTCCCTCCGTGAGGAGTAGACATGAAACCAGGCAGCTCCCGATCTTTTAGCTTGGCACTGGAAACGAGCTTTGATCCAGGCTAAGTCTGCTGCTGCTGCTGGGAGGTTTTGCTCTGGACCCCCAAGCTCCCAGCAGGCTTTGTGTCACCAGTGTTTTAATGTGGTTATATTAATCGCTCATGTGGCGGCGCAGCATTGAGTCAGGAATTAAACCCAAAGTGGCGACACGCTGCGGACCTGACGAGACTCCCAGCTCTTAAACTTTTAACAATAAGTCGGTTTCCCTCAGATTGATATTTCTATTCATTTTGTCATCGTGCTCTCCGAACAGCAGCGATCCGTCATGAGGAATTCCTTTTTATATCTGTGAGATATATAACCAACAACAGGGACTTTGAGTGTAGTTTTACAGCTAAATCAATACGTGGTTTTATAGAGGCAGCAAATTTACTGGAATACAATATGCAGCATAACACTGGTCCATTAAATCACAACTCTCAGCGCTTCATTTTCAGGGTAATGATGACAAATTAAGACGACATAAACGTTGAGTGAATTTAAGTTAATATTTCCACGTCAGCTCTTACATCCAGACTGCTGAGTTTCCATGCACACCGAGGCTGATTACTTTTAGTAATCAGCTTATGGCCTCCGATGTTTGCAATATTCCCCTTTTTAAGTAGGTTAAAGTTGGATAAAACGTTTTCCTGCACAGTGTGACAACTATATACGTTGTATTTGCTCAGTGCTGAGCCAAACTGAAGCTTTATGACACTTTTATTGTTTGAGATATTTAAACCTAATATGCCATCTTTTTGTGTGTGTGTGTGTGTGTGTGTGTGTGTGTGTGTGTGTGTGTGTGTGTGTGTGTGTGTGTGTGTGTGTGTGTGTGTGTGTGTGTGTGTGTGTGTGTGTGTGTGTGTGTGGTGCTGAATCATGAATTGGATCCTCAGGATCAGATCAGGAGGTTTCATGAAGTCTTGTGATTGTGCAGATGGATCACGTTTTCCTGCAGGGAACAATAAACAGCAGAAAAGAGATGTTTTCTGTCATTGTAGATGGGTAATAATATATATAATATAATAGCAGAAAGAATAATGAAGCATTCCTGCTGTTGAGCATTCACCTGATTACAGACTAAAGCATTAAGCAGTGTCCCTGGAGATGTAAATAATTAACCATTTAACCGACATTATTGTAACAGCACTGATCGTGTCGTTAACGAGGGTCGGTTATTGGTTCAGATCTTTCTTCAAAATTAGCGTTTCATATACCAGGATTAACTGTTTTTTTCACAAACTTCTTCACCTTCTAAACTCAGTAAACAATAAAAATCTGTTGGATTATCTGGAAAGTGCACAAAGCTGTAAACCGGCTGAATGTCTTCCTGATGAAAAGCTGACATTTTGGAGATGGCTTACCTACTTAATCCCAGTTACAGCAGGTGGTGCACAGGTCAAGGACGAAGGATCTCCACTCATCTCTGTTCCAGCTGTATCTTCTCGCCTTCATTTTTCCTTCGATGGTTCCTCTCCAGGTTGTTTTGGGCCTCCGTCTTTTCCCTCTGGCGTCCAACCCAACGCCACTTTAGTCATGTCACAAGATGCTTTCCTTAATACCTGTCCAAGCCATCTCCATCTTCTTCTTATCAATATTGTTTCCATGTCCACGTACGCTGTAGTTTTGTGTAGTTCACGGTTTGTAATCTTCCTCGGCCAGGTATGGTGAAAGCTGGAAAGCTTGCCTCTGTCTTTTTCAGTCATTCTCCAGCACTCAGCAGCATGTAGAGGGGCCGATATGTCCAGGTGAACCCGCCTCTCGCCCGAATGTCGGCCCCCTTCTGCGGTGCCCCACTAAGTGGTTTAGATGCCTGAAAACTAAGGAAGTGTTTTTGTTTGTTAACCACGTTTACTGCGAGCATGGACCATGTTGACGTCTCTGGTGTGTTAGAAAGGGACACCAAGGGGTCTTGATAAAGCGTCAGTAGGACATCGGGTTGATTATCTGGAGCTCCTTGTGCTACTTTGGCCAGACTCTTTAAAAGGTGACTGTTGAGCTGTTTGCCTGGTTAGTCTATGTGATGGATAAAGGGAGGACTGGTGGTACTGTATCCAATAACGAAGTACTGTGTACTGTAAGCGTTGGCGCACTGGGAGACATCTTCCTTCATCACCATTAGCACACGGTAGTTTATTTTGACTCAATCCTGCATACACATAAATATTCATGAGAGTGCACTAGAGATTAATCTGCCTCTGAAAATAGTCCCCAACCAAAGCACCACTTCCTCCTGTTCACTAAAAACTACAGTCAGCAGCTGTTTTAAGAAATTACTGAGAACATTTCAAATATAAAACTACTGTGTATAGTTGTGTCTAAAGATTTACAGAACAAGTCTCCACACCCCTGTTAAAATACCAGGCCGTGATAAATCATGTCAGAACTTTTTTCCACCTATAATGTGACCTATAACCTGAACAATTCAACTGAAAAACAAACTACAATAACCTGGCTGCATAAGTATTCACACCCTTAAAGTAATACTTTGTTGAAGCATCGTTTGATTCTGTTACAGCTCTCAGTCTTTTTAGGTAGGAGTCTATCAGCACGGCTCATCTTGACTTGGTAATATTTGCCCACTCGTCCTTGTAAAACCTGCCAGACTGTAAAGGCATGTCCTGTCCACAGCCCTCCTCAGGTCATCCCTCAGGATTCAGGTCTGGGCTCTGACTGGGCCGTTCCAGGACTTGAATCTTGTGGTGAAGCCATTCTGTTGTCGGTTTGGATGTATGCTTTGGGTCGTCGCGCTGAAAGGTGAAATTCCTCTTCATTTTCAGCTTTCTAACAGACGCCTGAAAGTTAACCGGCAAAATTGACTGAATCATAAAGTTTGGAGAGACCAGCTAACGCAATGAAGAACAAGAATAAGCAGACTTATGATTTTAGTACCTGATCAGAAACCTGAACCCAGTCCCATACATTCAAACATAGCCTGGTCGGACTCATCCGACATCCTTCAGTATGAAACCGATGCTGTATTGTTGGCATCTGGTGTTTCTCAGCGCAGGCCGAGGGGCGTCGCATCCATCAGCCATGCAAACGAAAATCAATGGCTCATGAACAGGAAATCGTTGGCTTCCAAATGAGAGAAGGTAGTAATGCCGGTCACACCTCTTGAGGCTGATGGATGAGAAACGAGAGGCCTCCAAGATGCTGACGCCTTGAGGGATTCGCCGCGAAAACAAACAGCGGCGTCGGAGCAGCTGTAGGAGATCCAGCAGCACAGCAGTTTGATCTAATACGTAGAGATTACAGGCTGTCTGGTGAGGAACAACACAGAGGACGACCCGGGAGCCGGGAAGTGAATGAATGTCCTGATACCGTCATCCTGCTGGGAGGGATGAACTCACAATCTCTGCAGCTGTGACAGTGATGCTCTGCAGTATTCAAAATATACAGCATACTACTGAGGAACGCAGTGTACAGTACACAACACGTACTGCACACTGCATGAAATGCTTAGTCATGTATTTAGCAGTAGGTTTTAGCCTTTAAACCAGCTCGTCAAACACTGGAGAAAAAAAAGGGGGAACCACTACTGAAATATTATCGAACAATACAACACTGAGGTTGATGTCTCTGCTCTTAGTTTCACCAGATGCTGCAGGTTTAAACTATTTATTCTAGCAGCTCAGAGTGAAGTGAGACAATCAGGGTCAAAGATGAAATAAAATAAAAATATAACGCTGACACTGAACCTCAACATTTACTGAGAAACTAACCAGAGGACTGATCAGATATTAGAGGAAGATGATGACTCAGCAGGAATCTGACCGACTGTCAGAGGAGGAGCTTTCTCCTCTCTCCTCTCCTCTCCTCTCCTCTCTCTCTCCTCTCCTCTCCTCTCTCTCTCCTCTCCTCTCCTCTTCTCTCTCCTCTCTCCTCCCCTCTCTCATCTCTCCTCCCCTCTCTCCTCTCCTCTCCTCTCCTCTCTCTCTCTCTCCTCCTCTCCTCTCTCCTCTCCTCTCCTCTCTCCTCTCCTCTCCTCTCCTCTCTCCTCCTCTCTCTCTCTTCTCCTCTCTCTCTCCCCCCCCCCCTTTTCTCTCTCTCTCCCCCCCCCCTCCCCTCCCCTCTCCCCCCCTCTCTCCTCTCCTCTCTCCTCTCTCCTCAGGTTCCTGTTAATGTGATATTGAACATTATTGGATTCACCATCTAATATCATACAACTGTCAATATTCAACAACTACAAAAACAAGAATAACGTAAAAAACGAGTGTTTTTTGGCTGTTGCTGTTGTAACCGGAGCCGGAGCGTTCCAGCACTTTGCATTATGGGATACAGTAGGAGAGGTAGACTGGTCTGATGGAGGCTGGAGATTTATTACAAATCAGTATATCCAAGTATTTATGGTGAACTGGAGATTTAGCTTCTCTTTGCATACTGAATACTACATGATAGTGTGTACTACTAGTATAGTATGCAGTAGCACTACTAGTATAGTATGAGGTAGTACTACTGGTAGAGTATGAGTTTGGACTGTGGCCTCTACTTCAGCCACAGGAAGTGGCTGAATGAATGGCACCAGTAGAGGAGAAGCAGCCATGACAGATAGCGCAGCATCCGCTTGTTGCCTCGGCAACTTGGTGGAGGAGGAGGAGGGCGATAGGAAGCCAGGTTGCCGGGATGCAGCGAGGACGATGTGATTGACAGAACTGGTACAGAACACACAGCGAGAGAGTGGAAGTGGCAGTTTGCGCCAAGAGTGGAGCGAGAAGAAAGAAGCTTACAGGCGACGGCTGTGAGATCCGACATGACGAGCCCTGATCTGCTTCACATGGATTATTCCTGTTTACACGCCCTCTCTGCATGCAGGCTGAGGAGACTGTTTGATGCTAGAAGTTTTCAAACTGCGGGTTATCCCAGTCTGAGGCTGCATTAAAGTTTCACAGCGTAGGTGGAATATAAATGCGGCGCTTTCTTTCGGAGATTAGCAGGATAATTCCTGGGCTGATGCTCTGGGTGCTCTTGTTACCACAGAGCTGCCCTTGGTGTGCCTTTGTCATTTGTCATGTTTAAAGCAGGGCTGTCGAGGGAGTGGAGGGACTGTGTTGTGGGAGGGGGTGACCAGCCTCAGGCAACGGGTCATATTTCATTGTTTAAGCGGCGCATCGCCTCCAAACTCCCTCGCTGTCCAGCTCAGATGAGAGGAAGCATCACGCCGACAGCTTTGAGGCCTGTTCATCGTGCCAGTGAGCCGGGCGCTCTGAGGACCTGAGTGAAGACCAAAGCCCGGCAGCGAGGCGGGGAGGGGACAGCAGCTGAAGCTGCAAGGTCTCAAACATTTATCTTTATTGACAGCGAGTGTCTGCGCCGGCGCTACAAGACAAATACAGATAGATGTCCAATCTCTCCAACTGTATGCAAAATACAAAGTCAGATAACTTTATTTTGTATGGCATCTTTCAAAATAAAGTTGCAAAGTAATTGTCAGAGTCCAGGAAGTAAAATGGGGGAAGAACGCAGTAATTAATAGAACCTGAATTGATCAGACCTCTGTCCAATCAGATTCATTTCTGTCAGTCATGTGATCCCCAAAAAAAAAAAGTTTAGAGCCCCAAAAAGTAGAATTTCACCTTCATTTTTGACCTTAAAATGAGCAAATTATTATCGTTCATCCAGACAGTTAAGAGGTAAAGAGGAGAAACTTGGGTGCTTTTTTTTTTTGGGTGCTGGTCTGGACTCTGCTGGACCCTCTTCTACATCCATGGTCTGGACTCTACTGGACCCTCCTCTACATCCATGGTCTGGACTCTACTGGACCCTCCTCTACATCCATGGTCTGGACTCTACTGGACCCTCTTCTACATCCATGGTCTGGACTCTACTGGACCCTCCTCTACATCCATGGTCTGGACTCTGCTAGACCCTCTTCTACATCCATGGTCTTGACTCTACTGGACCCTCTTCTACATCCATGGTCTGGACTCTACTGGACCCTCTTCTCATCCATGGTCTGGACTCTACTGGACCCTCCTCTACATCCATGGTCTGGACTCTACTGGACCCTCTTCTACATCCATGGTCTGGACTCTACTGGACCCTCTTCTACATCCATGGTCTGGACTCTACTGGACCCTCTTCTACATCCATGGTCTGGACTCTACTGGACCCTCTTCTACATCCATGGTCTGGACTCACAGCCCCGAACTCAAAGTAATTTAAGCCGAGATTTTATTTAATCTCTCTGCAGTCGTTCACAGGAAAATGGTAAAAATGCTCAAGGACTCTTACAACAACAAATCTGGGATCTGCACCAAAACATATTGACTTGATCTCTGGCCCATGTTCTCACTTTCCACCTCATTTCATTTAAGTCTGTTAACACATTTTAAGAGATCCTGCTGAGTAAGAACAAACAACCTCAAACAACAATGTTCTTGGCAGATCGTATAAAATATCTGGCAACAAAACAGACGCTTGAAACTGTTGGAAAAAACGCCAACTCAAAAGAACGGCCAAAAAAAAAAAAAAAGCATAAAAGATGCAAAAATGGAGAAGGTGATGGGAATATTAAAAAAGAAGAGATGGTTTAACAGATGACAGCATGCGCTGGTCTCCATACGTACTGTGGATAGATTTTAATGAGCGAAGACGTGAACGTATGCTGAGGTAGAAAGGTGTGAAATTAAACTTCTATGAAATATAATTATACAGATGATGTTACCAGACTGTGATGATGAGGGCCAGCTGAGTTCATTTAACTTGCTGGTCATGTTGAAGCTGTTTGTGATGTTCAGTCAGTGTTGGACGTGTCCAGCTCATTTTAAGCTACGCTGATAGCTTCTTTCAGTTAATGTTCTCCTATTGCACAAGTGCTTGGCTGCCTTTTCAACACTCCTAAACCTGAAGACGTTTCTTTGTGATCAATAATATTATTTAATGGCTCAAGTCCAGAGTTCACTGAACAGCAGACAGTCAGAGACCAGCTGGTGAACTCACCTAAACACACAGTGATATCCCTCAAGAGTTGGTGGAGACCAAAAACAGAGCTAAAAGAGAGCACATTTATCACGCTGGACGTCCAGATAAACAGCTGTTCATCATATCAACTTTAAAGGTGACGATATTTTAATGTTGCGTTTCTGCCGACAGATAAAAAAAATCAGTTATTGCAGGTTTTAGCTTAATGTTTGAATAATTTTAGCCGACATGATGCAGCAAAGTGAGATCTGCAGCCTGAGAGAAACTCCAGATATGTATATCTCTGTGTTCATATGAGAGACGCCGTTTCATAAAAACATGCCGCTAACGTTCTGGTAGTTTGTGTTGTTGGTAGTGTTAATGAGTGTGTGAGCCTCAGAGGGAATGAACGACCGTCTGTTTTTCACCTCGCCATCCCGGATGACATCCAGCGGTGCAGCCGCCGCCATCATTAGTCGTGGGATGATTTCCTGTTTTCTGGAAAAACAAAAAAAAATGTTTTCTCCATTGTTTAAATTCAGAGGAAAAGTGGCGGTAAAACCTAGGTTTTGAGGTTGAGGTTGAGGAGTGATGGCCGCTGCCCCGTCACTGTTGGGTTGATAAAATCTGATTTATCTAATCTGGTTTTCAGATATTCGGCCGTTGCTGTGCAAAATGAGGCAAACAGCAAAATGTGTTTTAGACCATAAATTACCATCATATTTAGTCAGAGGTCGCAGCACCCAAACTGTTGATGAATCAAATGCTCCTGTAAGACCACAGTCAGGAAAAAGACAAATTAGCCTTTAATTCAAATTACAAGCTGCATCTTAAATCAACAGTTCAACCCTTCAGAGGTCCTCTAGTGGCTCAGCTCAACTGTGGAGGCATCGGCATGCCATGAAAAGAATAAATCTGTAAAAAAAATAAATAAATAAATGTGCAAATATAAATAGAAATAAATAAAATAATAAATAAATGTGGAAATATAAAGAGAAATGAATAAAATAATAAATAAACATGGAAATATAAAGAGAAATAAATAAAATAAATAAACATGGAAATATAGATATAAATAAATAAAATAATTAATAAATAGGGAACTATAAAGAGAAATAAATAAAATAAATAAACATGGAAATATAAATAAAATAATTAATAAATAGGGAACTATAAAGAGAAATAAATAAAATAATAAACAATCGTGCAAATATAATTATAAATAAATAAAATAATAAAATAAATGTGGAAATATAAAGAGAAATAAATAAAATAAATAAACATGGAAATATAGATATAAATAAATAAAATAATTAATAAATAGGGAACTATAAAGAGAAATAAATATTTAATGTGGTTCAGTCTCATTTAACTGAACTTAAACTGATGTTAAATGCAGATAAATCCAAAATGATGCTTTTTTCAAATGGTAAAAAATTACTATCTGATCCCCCCGAGGTCTCAGCTGCTCACAGGTTTCATATTGAGCTGGTCCAAATTTATAAGTATTATAAGTATTTAGGAATCCTTATTGATCAGAAATTGACTTTCACATCAGATATTGAAAATCTGGTGTCCAAACTGAAAATTAAATTGCGTTTCTTTTTTTAGAAACAAATCCTGTTTCTCCCTCTGGGTGAGGAAATATCTTGTTTCAGCAACATTTTACCTGTAGTGGATTACGGTGATCTGCTCTACATGAATGCACCTGACCAGAGCCTGATAGGCTGGATACCGTATACCGTATACACTGAGCGTTACGTTTCCTTACTGGCTGTGGAAATCTGGTTCACCATTGTTCCCTTTACGCTGCTGCTGGATGGACGTCGTTGTCTGTCCGCAGGTTTTCTCATTGGTCGACTCTTATCTATAAATCTGTCCTTGGACCGGTGCCTTCGTATCTGTGTGCATACTTGTGTACAAACCACAGTCAATCTGGCCTCCAGATGTTCTCCAGATGTTGGTCCCAGAGGTTAGACCGAAGCTGGGCAGCTCCTTCATCGTGGACATGCAGAAGGACCTGAAACTGTCAGAATGAATCACTATGGGAGAATTTAAATCCATTATAAAGAATCAAGAAAATAGCACCATCATCGGTCGATGTAGCTGCTCTTGATTTTAGTTTCTGAGTTATTTTGATATTGACCTCTTTGTGCAGGACAGCTGTTGTTGTGCTGAATACATAAATGCATATGATACTTGTTTGACTCATGGTGTGTGACTGCGGTATTTGTCTGTTATTTGTCTATGTATTTGTTTGTATTGTTTGTTTTTATTGTTGTAACCGTTGTTTGTGCTGCCCTCTGGGCCAGGTCACTCTTGGAAGAGAGATTTTAGTCTTAATGAGTTTTTCACCTGGTTAAATAAAGGATATAAATATATAAATAATAAATAAATATGGAAATATAAAGAGAAATAAATACAATAGTAAATAAATATATTAATATAAGTATTATTAGAATTATTATTACTAATAATTTCTTACTGGTTAATTATTTTGGTATATTTATAATAATATAATATTATATATGTTCATTTATTTAAATAAAATATTTTAAATACTCATATTCAGATATGAACGAACAAATAAATGAAAATATTTCTAATTAATCTTTTATATTCTGTTATGTCTTTATATTTCCACATTTATTTTCTCTTTTTTTTTTTTTTTTTTTTTTTACAGATTTATTCTTTTTATACGACTCTATAATAGAGCAACCAGCCATAATATCTGACCCTTCGCTATAGAGAAACAGAAATTGAGTTGGCCGATGTAGCCTCCTCTGTCCCCCAGCGGGACAATAAAGACCTGAACAGAACTGAATTCATTTAAAGGTAGCATAAAAAATGTGATGCGTTGTACATTTTCGAGCAGGTTATGACAGGTCAGATGTGGAGGTGAGACAAAGGGAGGCACCAGGATCCGACTGGAGGTCACTGAGCATCATGTCAGTCACTGAGATATTATATTAATATTATAACAGGCTATGATCTGTGTTAGGCATACCTGTATTCAGTGGAAAACATTTACTAAGGCTGTCAAACGTCAGCTCAAATTCGTTTTAACGCCGCTAATTTCTTTAACACATTAAAGAAATTGCAGTTTATATATTGGTCGTTTCATGGGACTTGTTGTCAATAAGAAAAATATTTAATATGGCCAGCCGTATCCTGTTAAAATGCCATCTTTAATAAGAGTTTAATAAGCGCCTGAGGGCATCATCTGGGGATGTTTATGCGCTGGCGTAGCAGTTATGGCCTTTCAGTGTTGGAAAGTATTGACCTTTGATTGTAACACCCCCATTGGGCCAATTAGTGTGTTTTAACACAAAGAATGTAAAAGACACTGTAAGACATGTTTAAAATAACATTTTACAGACCTCCCTCAGCCCCCCATAGTCCGTCATCAGTAGGAGCTCAGAATGGACATAGCAGCTGACACTTTTATTTTGCTGTGAGTTCGGTCCATTGCAGCATTGACCTTGAACAGAGAAGTCAGCGCAGCCAGATTAGAAAATCACTGCCGGCGCTGCGCTGGCCTCTCCGGTGCAGCTACTGTAGATGGATTTATCTCTGCGCCGCTCAGCCACAGAAACTCCATTTGGCTGCTGATCAAATGTTTGATCTTAATTATCACGTCTCAAATGGAAAGTCATCAGATGCTCCTTTTTTTGTCTTATTTTTAGGGTGGAGATAATTACCCATGATGCATTTTGCATGAGTGAAGGGACGAGAGAGCAGCTCTCATTCCTAGTTCAAGCACAGCCAACACAGAGCAAATGAATCTTAAAATTACCATAGGTCACTGAATTAATTTCTCCAAATGGCAATTGGTGTGATTTCTCCAGGGTGAGAAGACTGGCAAGTCGACTTCCCCACTCACCTGTAGTGTGGGCGTGAATTTTCCAGTCGCGGAGGTCAGAATCTGCCTTCGGCAGAGTTTGTCGAGTCCGTTGGAGTCTTCGCCTCAGAGTCGAGTCAACGAACGGATGCGACGCAGGATGAGGAACGCGGCGCAGGATTTACGACGGTTGTGTAATACAATTAAGTGGATGCACCATGAAAGTCTTCATTTAAATCAGAAAGAGGGGGAGGAGTGGTGGGACACTCACCTCTGCAGCTTTTCTGTTTTTCTTCCATCTATTTAACGAGATACCTAATAACTCTCTCTGAGGACTGATTCTCCCAGTCGTCCTCCTTCATGATGGCCTTGTCATATTTAGTATCTCTGCTGTATTTAATGACATGTTATTCGTGTTGTGAGATGGATAACTGAGCACAGATGAAAACACTGTGGCACCCATGAAAGTGTCGGTGTAGGTGTGTCAGCCGTTCTCCTCCAGCGGCGTTTTTCAACTGTAATGTCTGTTGTTCCTTCACATCAGCGCTGTCAGACTCAGTTTGATCCTGGTCCACAGCAGCATCAGGGTTCCCCTCAAAGGGACGGTTGTAATTATAAGACTATATAAATATAATTACCTCTGCATTTGATTATTATTAGTTTTAGTAATGATTTATTTAATAACTAGCTCTGAAAGCTAGAAGTCTAGGATAAATAACTGCAAGCAGAAATATAGTACAGTTTGTGTGAATGTGAGCGTGACTGGTTGTCTGTCTCTGTGTGTCCTGTGATGGACTGGAGACCTGTCCAGGGTGAACCCGCCTTCACCCAATGTCAGCTGGGATCGGCTCCACGATCAGCTCTATGTGGCTTTAGAGTAAACAAACATGGCCGACGACGGGCAGGAAGAATCAGTGATGTTAGTTTTACTTTGGACTGATAACTGATGAAGGATGGATGATGAAGTGATGGAGACACATTAAATAAACACTGATCAACTAGTTGATCCTCCATCTCTGAGCTCCATCTGACTTTATACTTCACGTTTAGCATTAGCTCATGGATTAGCCGCGGCCGCCATGTGGCAGTGGTTGTCCTTCCTTCTTCAGTCAGCTTGGCTCTCTATTGGCTGTTGTTCTTTCCCACATGACTTTAAAACTAAACTGTAAAGAACACCAGTTAAACCTGTAAAGTTCATACCTCTAAAAATGATGGGACAAAAAGACAGACACCTCAGCATTAAGACGACTCCCAAAATGGACAATTACAGCATTGCAGTCAGCAGCCTGGTCTTCTTGTTTTCCTCGCTGCTAATGGAGCTAATGCACCAGCACAAAAAACACAAGTCTTTTCCCCCATAAACTCCACAACTGTCCCACAAATCCAGCCCTGGCCATTACTTTAACGGGGCACGGCTGTATTTCTCCCAGCCTGTAACTACTGTTGGCACAGGACAGTTTATGTGTTACTCGTGTAATTAAATCTTTGGATTCGTTCTCCAAATCAATGGAAAGTACCAGCATAAAACACAGGTGGTGAGCTGGACGGCGCTGAGCTGGACGGCGCTGAGCTGGACGGCGCTGAGCTGGACGGCCGTGAGCTGGACGGAGTCTTGCGGAGCGAGGCCGGGGATCGATGGCGGAGGGCAGGTTGTGATTGGTGGCGTTGCTCCAGGCTATCTGACATCAGAGTCGTGACCTTAGCCTTTTCAGTTCAGAAGCATTTGCGCTGCTGTCAGTACGCAGCCAATGGCGTGTGTTGTTTTATCAGCCACGCGCCGCAGCCTCCTCCTCTCCCGCCGGCTGTCGATCCGGCCTCAGCTCAGAGGAGGTAATGACGGCAATTAGCCACTAAAGGAGGCTCTTAGCCGCTATCTGCTGTCACAACCCACAACCGATGAGTCTGGGTGAAGCTGCGAGAAGTCAGGTGCGCTTCAGCCCTGCTGGCAGAACTTTCTGTTTCTGTCACATCGTTTCCCCGGAGATGGAAAATTGGCCAAAAGGATTTTGGGTCATCATCCCTAAACAGCTGTTATGTAAATGCAGACAGGAAACAGCAGCAGCTGGAGAAGGTGCGACCCTCCTCCACCCCCTCTGTGAACGGCTCATTTGAATATGAGTATGTTGTCTTATTGTTTATCTTTATGCTGCTTCCTGTGCGGGGGGCGCAGTGACAGGTCATTATGTGGCTGGTGTCAGGAACGCCGCGCTGTGTTCCCGCTTCTGGTCTGAGCGCTGGCAGTGACAGGCCCCAGCTTCAGGCTCGCCAACGCCACCGTGTTGGCCTCATTATCTGAGTGTTGCGTGGGTTTCATATCGGTGTCACAACTGGCAGGGTGTGCGGAGGTGGCCTGCGTGTTTACCAGCCCTCGCTAATGCTCACACGGATCTAACCGACTCGTTAGTGATCGCCATCTAATCAGAAGGAGAGCGAGAGGACGCCATTAAAAGACGTCTGGACCCTCACGCTGTGATAGATGGTCGGTGGGCTGCGACGGCTGAGCGGTACATTCAGCCCGGGCTCATGTTTAAGCATGTTGGAGTTCCCTGGCGACTGATTTATGCCGGTCTTATTTCTGCTCTGGCGGGGAGCTCATCTCAGCCGGACAGCAGGGCGTCTCTGAATCTTGATGGTGGAAACTGTAGCTGCAGATTGCTGTCAAGGCTTCTCTGCAGGAAGCTGAATGTCTGACTTTATTTTTTGGGGCTTCTTGCGATTGAATTCCACTCTATAATTTATCTGCTTGCCCCCCACTCCCTGACTGACTGAACAACACTCTCTTTTTTGTGAGCAGCCTTTTGATTTGCCGTTTTCTTTTTCCTTTTCTTTTATTTTGCAGGTTTGACCGGGTCTCGGCAACCAATCGGCACCCTCTGAGCTTTAGTTTAGCAGTTAAAACCCCGAGCAGGAGGCTTTGTTTATGTTCTGTTTTCTGTCTAGTCTCAGATCAGGTCCTCCTCCTGCCCTCTGCTGGGGTAGCTGTGTAGCCCCGGAACAAACACACTGAGAAACGTGGACGGGGCGTCCACACCGGTCCCAGCTCCGGTCCCAGCTCCGGGCCCAGCTCCGGGCCCAGCTCCGGGCCCAGCTCCGGTCCCAGCTCCGGGCCCAGCTCCGGGCCCAGCTCCGGGCCCAGCTCCGGTCCCAGCTCCGGGCCCAGCTCCGGGCCCAGCTCCGGGCCCAGCTCCGGGCCCAGCTCCGGGCCCATCTCCGGGCCCAGCTATGTTTGGACCTACAGGCTTGTCGGGATTCTGTGGTTGTAAACAGTTGTGATCACTTGGAGACTCTTGTTTATCGCTGTTAAAACGCTGAGGCAAGTTGATTTTCAAACAAGGCGGCGCTCCAACAGTTTGGGTCTTTTTCTGACCTTGAAACTTGCTTCGGAGGAAAAGGAGAGGCGCAAACAGGAGGGAGTTTCTGTTAAATGAGGCTGTCCAGAGTCAGTCAGTTTGGTGGAAATCTGGTCTCGGCCCGGGACCAGGCCGGTCATGTGATGGGCGGCGTGGCGGCTGCGTTACCTGTTGTTTTTTATTTCAGCGTCCATGTTAACAGAACTGCCACCGTCTTTTCTAGAGATTCGCGGTCTCGTCTATTTTTGACGTGAGCCACATGTTTCACAGCAGCAACAGTGGAAGTGATTGTTTGACTGTATATTGACATCATATCAGCAAAATTACTGCAGTTTTGATGACTGTATCTGTAGAAAATGCCACGGACATAAAAAAAGGGTCAAGATTTATTTATTTATTTTTATATATGTTTTATTGAATTAAAACAAATACAAATAACATACATACATTCAAATAACAACAGACACATCAAGACGAAAGCCCTCCCACACCAAAACAACATAAATACTACTACTACATACTGAAATGCACAGATTGCAATGAGAATACTACTACTAGTAAATGTGTAGCAGATAGCAGATACATACATACATATATATATATATATATATATATATATATATATATATATATATATATATATATATATATATATATATATATATATATATACAAAATAAAGATATAAAGGAGTGTATTAAAAATAAAAAAAAAAAAAACAAACAAAAAGAAAACAGTAATTATATAATACATAATAAGGTTTATCCAAAAACGACAATATTTCCATCCAGTTTCATCGAGGTGTATTTTTAAATCAACACTTCCTGCTTCCATTTCAAAGTAAAACCACTCAATCATTTTTTTCTATGGGTAGAACTCCTTTTTTTTTGTTAACACAAGTCTTTTATTCTGAAATATGTGCAGGACAGTGTCGTATAACATGCAGTGACTTGCAGGGCTCCATTAATGAGTATAGTACAGATTTTTATGGTGCATTATTACTATTATTAACAAGTGAGCACACGTTTGTTGACCTTTCTCTGTGCAGAATAAATAGAAATGACATTTATAATGAAATGAAATGGTCATTATGAAAGTCAAACGATGCTGGCGTGAACAACGGGCCGTGAATCACACAGCCGTCTGGCCCTGAGCGCTGCATCCATAATAGACGTCTGACCCACATTTGACGTTATGCGTTACATAATTGCACATCTTTACTGTCTTCCCACATTCACGTTCTTTGTACTTATATTTTATATTGTATATTGTCAACGTAATCAATATTTTGCACATTTCTGCACAAAGGCCTCCCAACATGCACAGTTGTAGTAAATAGATATCGAGTCTGGACCGCAGGTTTTTTTTTTTTTTTTTTTGGCCTACTTGAGTTTGACACCCCCGTCATAGTCAGTCCCATTACACACCATAATCTCTTTCCTTTAGGCCTTTAGTTCAGCGGTTATAAACCTCAACAGGAAGCTTTGTTTACGTCGTGTGAGGACACTCTGCTGGGCTTTTATTTTGTAAATCTTCTTTGTTTTCCTGGAAGCTTTAGACAGCGGTCTGGAGTTAGAAGTGGTGGTCTGTGTTGTACTGACGGAGATGAAACCAGATGATCTGTCACAGCCGGTGTCGCGGTCACAAACCGATGGGAGAGGAGGCCTCTCCGGAGGGGGAGGGAGCTGCTGTGGAAGTGAGGCTGGTGCTGGTAGCGTAGCGTAGCGTTGCCTTTTTAAATGTCTGCTCGGAGAAACTCCCCTCTGAAGACCATCTGTCTCTGTCAGATGTCTGCCGCCATCCTCGGCTCTGCTGCCTCCATCAAACAAGATTCCCGCCTTTGATAAGAGGTCTTGTAAAAGCTGCTATGTGCTTTGTATACGTACTTTTATTGAAGTGACATATTCAGACTTCTCATTCTCTAGTTTTAAAAAGAAACTTTTATTTCTATTGTAAATATTTCTGAGGTTTGACATTTAGAGGACATTGTCTCAATATACAGTGTATGTGTGGAGTCTGCTTTCCAGTTTACAAATACACGTGTGTTCTTGTATTTGTTGTAAATATCCATTTTCCTTATAATTTTATTGAAGTTGTAAACTCTGGGATGGAAGCGCATGTGTTTCCCTAAAGCCTCTTAAAACTGAATCACACCAGGAAGAGTGAGACAGCCGTTGACGTCAGGTGTGATATTAATGAACGCTTTCACAAAGATAACGCCAAATGAGGATGAGACTGAAGGAGGTGAAATATACACGATACCCAGTAGACTAAAGGTCTGTAAGCCTCCACAAAGCTCCATTCAATAAAGGGTTTAGAGCATTATGATATAAATACACGATCCTCAGGCTCTATTATGTCTCATAATTTGTGTGTTGATACCATTTGTTCCACAGATTTGGTGCAAAATTGAACCATTTTTTACTACTGGAGAATTGATAAAAATTATCAATAATCCCTCAATAAAAACAATAATCCCTCCAAAATGCCACATTATGACACCAAGGCCTTGAGGAACACCATAGAAAAAGACATGCTGGGATTTGGGATATGTGAAAATATCTGAAAATTATGAGTAAAATATGTTTAAAAATAAGTGGAAAAAAATGTCTAGGAAATATGTGAAAAATATCAGAAAATTATTAGTGAAACATGTCTGGAAAATAAGTGAAAAATGTCTGGAAAATATATAAGTACAATATGTCTTAAAATAAGTGGAAAAAATGTCATAGAAAATATATGAAAAATATCTGAAAAAGATGTAACAATACCAGAAATAATTACTAAAATATGTCCAAAAATCAGTGAAACATGTTTGGGAAATATGTGATAAAGTATACTAAAATTATCAAAAACATATTTCAAAAATGTGTGAGAAATATCTGAAAAATGTTTTTGAAAACAATATATGAGCGTTGAGAAAATGACTGATAAACATTTCATGCAGTACAAGAGCGTATCACCCACCTGTTCCTGTGCTGCCATGAGCAGTAGCAGTGTGAAAAGGCACATGATGGAAATGTTCCTGAATGCTTCCTTATCCCCAGTGATCGTCGTATGTGGCGCTGGATTTAAATCAGACTCGATGGGATCACCCAGTCGGTGGCGTTGTGGAGCTATGCAGTGTAGGCGGGGTTAACAGGTCACACTAATCATGTTTGCTGAGGTTTCCACACATCTGACCGACCGCACAGGCTTCTGGGAGAACGTCTCCCCTGATCAGGTATCGGGAGGCGAGCTGTGACGTGGTGGCGGCCGAGTCACCAGTCTTTTCTGGGAACAACTCATAATGATGTGAACATTTTCCTGCCGACTGGTCTCAGTTGTTTTTTTTGTCAACTTGAAGAAGAGCTACAGAGCAGTGACTGTACAAAACGTACGAGGGAAGAAGAAGATATTCCTTCATTCGTCCCACAGTGGGGAAATTCAATTTTTACACTCTGTTGTTTTTACTTATACACATACATGCAGACCCGAGACACACACATGCACAAACAGGACCCATATACATGCATTAATGGAGAGATGTCAGAGTGAGGGGGCTGCTCCTGACAAGCGCCCCGAGCAGTTGGGGGTTTGGTGCCTTGCTCAGGGGCACCTCGGCAGTGCCCAAGAGGTAAACTGGCACCTCTCCAGCTACCAGTTCACACTCAGTTCTTGGTCATGTCGGGACTTGAACCGGTGACCCTCCGATTCCCAAGCCAACTCCCTTCAGACTGAGCTACTGCCGCCCCAGAGAGACGGCAGGTGAAGATGGTTTTCCTCTGACAGCTGGATGAAGCCTGCAGTCACGTGGGCTAATCCATCTTTGAGACTGCCGCCGCCCTCCCATAGAGAGTTTTGATTATGTTGAGTGCTCGGTCTGCTAGAAACAAGGACTCAGTCAGGGAGATATGTCACAGTTATAAATTGCAGCTCCACTTTTTTTGGTGTCCTGTCACAGTTTTAATTAAACAAGACAAAGACCAGGAGATGGGACCAGCTGGCGATCAAGGAGAAGATGGTTTGTAGGTTTCAGATAATAACCAGCAGAGAGCAGGAGGAGGAAGAGGAGGAGGAGGAAGAGGAGGAGGAGGAGGAGGAGGAGGAGCAGGGAGCAGGAGGAGGAAGAGGAGCAGGAGGAGGAGGAGGAGGAGGAAGAGGAAGAGGAGCAGGAGGAGGAAGAGGAGGAGGAGGAGGAGGAGGAGGAAGAGGAGGAGGAAGAGGAGGAGGAGGAGGAGGAGGAGTAGGAAGAGGCAGGAGGAGGAGGAGGAGAGGAGGAGCAGCAGGAGGAGCAGGAGGAGGAGGAGGAGGAGGAGGAAGAGGAGGAGGAGGAGGAGGAAGAGGAGGAGGAGGAGGAAGAGGAGGAGGAAGAGGAGGAGGAGGAAGAGGAGGAGGAGGAGGAAGAGGAGCAGGAGGAGGAGGAGGAGGAGGAGGTGGTGATGTGGAAACGGGCCCTGGCAGGGCTTAGCAGAGCAAGAACCAGATGTTTGTAGTCCTGTGTGCTGCGTACTGAGCCAGCAGGCAGCAGCACAGCAAACACCCTGCTGGACCCAGTCTGCTGCAGGTTCTGGTACTTAAACAGGTTTACTTTAGGTTTTTTTAAAGGCAACAAACTGCAGGGAAAAACCACAACCAACAACGTGTTAATTCATCTCTCAACACTTTCTGATTCCTCTACGGTGTCTGTGCACCCTCAAGCATTAAATTCCTACTGAAGACAAAAAACTTTTTTGTTTGTACCACATTTTTATTGGATTTTCCCATCTCATGTTGTATCGCCTGTGTGTGGGAACACAAAGGCAATACTTAAAGGAGATTTAGAAGCACTCACACAAACAACCCTCTATAGACTCACTAAAAAAATACCTACACTCAGTCTCATCAAACCCGAGGACTAAATGTGCCAATAGCTCTGTCTTTTACAATATGAGAAATGAAAAACGAACACAGCAAATTATCATTGCAAATATAGATTTAGTGCCAGGACCCACCTACACCATATGGCCTATAGAAATAACTCCATGGCTACACAAACGAAGGAACGAATACGCAGAATAATAAATAATAAAAAGTAAGTTGCAGATTTTACATATTATCAAATTCAAGCATGAAAAAGCTGAGTGCATAACAAACAATCTCAAGAGCATGATGATCGACACACATATGCATCTAAAGTGTGAATCTTTCTAAATACTGCAGTTTTTATCAAACAAACAGGAGGAAATGATGCATCTGTTGGGGACTATTTTCAGTGGTGGATTAATCCCCATTTTGTCATGTGTGAATGGGAGCAGCAATCAATATTCAGGAAAATCTGTTCCGCCGATGTCTACGTCAAGACTTCATAACATATGTATGGTTGTGTTGTGAATGGAAGCAGTAACATCGCAGCAACCACCTGAAAGCGTTACGACCATCTGACCAGTCGCCAGTCGACCTGTTTACGGTTCAGCCTTTACGTAAATGCTTTAATGGTTGATTTGATAACGAGCAACAAACAATTACATGAAAAATGTTCGGAAAATATGTGAAAAATGTAAATGAATAGTGCCCAAAAAAATGTCTGAAAATGATTATATGAAATATGTGAATATTTTGAATATTCACATATGTCATATAAATGTATGACAAATATGTGAAAATATCCAAAAAAAATGTAGTAAAATATGTCAAAACATAAGTGAAAAACATCTGGAAAATATGCAAAAAAATAAAAAAAGTCCAAAGATGTGAAAATGTCCAAAAAAAGAATTATGTGTAAAATATATTTTTTAAAAAAGTCCAACAAAGATGTGAAAAAACATCATTAATAAAATATGTCAAGAAATAGGTGAAACACATATGACAAATATGCCAAAAGTATTAAAAAACAGATCCAAAGATGTAAAAAAATGACTGAAAATATGTAAAAATTTATGAGTGAAATATTTTTAAAAATAAGTGAAAAATATCCCAAAAATGTGTGAAAAAGTATGTGAAAAATATTCAAAAAATGTCAAATAATTATTAGTATATAGATACACACAGATCACTGGCACCCATCTAAAAATGTCTGAAAAATATGCAAAAATTATAAGTAAAATATTTAAAAAAAAATAAGTGAAAAATGTCTGAAAAATATTCCCAAAATATCTGAAAAGTGTCCCAAAAATGTGTGAAAAAAATCGTAAAAATGTCTGACAAGTATGTGAAAAATATATAATATAATAATATAATAACGTCAGAAAATTATTTGGATATATTAGATGCACACAGATCACTGGCACCCAACTTAAAGTATTTGGAAAAATATGCAAAAATTATTAGTAAAATATTTTAAAAAATAAGTAAAAAATAAATGTGTGTGAAAAATATCCCAAAAATACCTGAAAATTAAAAAAAAAATAAAAAAATTGTGAAAAACATCTGAATAATGTCCATTTTTAGTTGCACTCGTAGAGGTGGGTTCAGGGTTCGTAACGGACCGGTTGTCATGGTAACAAGCCACTGTAAGTGCCTGTTTTCACAGACCGAGAGGCGGGTCAGTTTTCCGTATCGCAGCCGATTTATCTTGTGAAATATCTCCGATCCTCAGCGTCCGGGCTTCGCTCCGCTGATGAAGGATGAGGCCACGTAGAGGACGAACAGAGCAGCCAGAGGCTCTAATTCACACCGTCTCTCTCTCCAGTGAATAGCAGTATATATTGATATATATATATATATATATATATCAGTAGTTTTATGTTGTGGCCTTGTGTTCACTCTGTGTGGGAGGTGTGTGCGCTCCAGTGTGTGCGTCTCTGGAGAAGCTCATTAGATCCTGTTTGCTGTTTTACTGGAACAGGAACATACTCTGAAAACGCTCTAAACAAGGATGTTTCTCACTCGAAAACTAACAACCCAATAGACTGCGTGTACTTAAAAACACATTTGCTGAACACAGGGATTTAATAGAATAGCATAGCAGCCTGCAGCAGTGAGGTTTCCTCCCTGGTGGACCGGTGTGGAGCCGGAAACCTGGAGATGAATGTCTCTAAAACTAAACTAGTAGTGTTGGACTTCTGCAAAGGTCACAGTGGAATTCACTCACAGTGTTTTCAAAATATCGCTTGTGGATATTTTTGAAAGTCTTCCCACCTTACTGTTGCAGACGTATTTCCAATGTGGGAATAAAATCACGAGAGTTTAGCTGAAGTTTACGGCGCGCTCTTCTGGTCTTCATTTAGTGTGAGGTGGTCATAAAACTCAGTCCAAGCTGTCTTAAGTCGGGCTGTTCGTCTTTAGTTTCCAATAAAATCAAACAAGTTTAATAATATCAGAGTTCACTTGGTGGTGTCAAATGTGGTGGTGTTTACAGTGTCATGAGAGGTCGTATGAACGCCCGCTCACGTCGTATTCACAAGGTTGTGAGTGGAAAGTTTCTGAAAGCTCAGAGTTCACAACCTGTGACATGTTTGTTGACATTATCAGAAATGGCGGAGGCCTTGGAAGTTCGTTCATCAATGCATAATAAGTTAATATATTGTAATTTTTGTCGTACTGTATGTTGTATTTCTTGGAAATTTTGAAAATGTTGATATTCTATTCAGATAAAATATGTGGGATTAATGGCGACTGAATATCTGAAATTACTTACAGCCCTAATTTGAACCTAAAAGTGTTGCAGCTGTCACAGATTTGCATTGCTGCTGTTTTAAATAGTTTTGATGTGAATTATTTACAGGCGAGTATTTAGCGGGATCACATCATAATTACCCACTGAGAGCGTCTTGGATATGAGAAAACTAAATTAAAGACATCTTTTTAATCTGGCTTTTAATTTTGGTGTTTATTTTATTAATGCTTTTTTCCACATGAAGCACTTTGGGCTGAACGTTTGCATAAAATGAAGTGATGAAGTGATATATATAAATAAATAAACATGTGCAGGAGATCTCCCATCACCTGGAACCACATGCTTATGTGTAAAATCAGTGGCGTTCCCCTTTAACTCCTAAACAACAGAGGTGTTATTATTATTATTGTCCACAGGACTCTGTAATATTCCACATCGTAGTAGCTGACATCTTACCGATGGGAATACAGGGTTTTTTTATGATATTGCTGTCTTTACCTATAAAGTTTTATTATTTGACTATGGACATTTTATGCTTTCACCACTTGTTTTATGTCTCCAGTGTGGTCCTGTTATGTCCCAATGTTTTGTTTTTATGTGAGCGCACCACAATATAAAATCATGAAATGGTGCATATGGGATGTTTTATCCTTCAGCAGCCATATTGGAGGTCTGTGTGTGTGAAGCTGAACTCTTCACAGATCCACAATCCTGCTGCTTCTTGGCGTTTCAACCGTCCGTTTATGATTTAGTCTGATAAGCTTGAAGACCAGCTTAATACTCAAACCTCTGCTATGATGAAACAAAGAAGTCAACGTCAATAGTCCAGACCATGGATGTAGAAGAGGGTCCAGTAGAGTCTAGACCATGGATGTAGAAGAGGGTCCAGTAGAGTCCAGACCATGGACGTAGAAGAGGGTCCAGTAGAGTCCAGACCATGGACGTAGAAGAGGGTCCAGTAGAGTCCAGACCATGGATGTAGAAGAGGGTCCAGTAGAGTCCAGACCATGGATGTAGAAGAGGGTCCAGTAGAGTCCAGACCATGGATGTAGAAGAGGGTCCAGTAGAGTCCAGACCATGGACGTAGAAGAGGGTCCAGTAGAGTCCAGACCATGGATGTAGAAGAGGGTCCAGTAGAGTCCAGACCATGGATGTAGAAGAGGGTCCATTAGAGTCCAGACCATGGATGTAGAAGAGGGTCCATTAGAGTCCAGACCATGGATGTAGAAGAGGGTCCATTAGAGTCCAGACCATGGATGTAGAAGAGGGTCCAGTAGAGTCCAGACCATGGACGTAGAAGAGGGTCCAGTAGAGTCCAGACCATGGACGTAGAAGAGGGTCCAGTAGAGTCCAGACCATGGACGTAGAAGAGGGTCCAGTAGAGTCCAGACCATGGACGTAGAAGAGGGTCCAGTAGAGTCCAGACCATGGATGTAGAAGAGGGTCCAGTAGAGTCCAGACCATGGATGTAGAAGAGGGTCCAGTAGAGTCCAGACCATGGATGTAGAAGAGCTAGCTACCGGCTCTGCTAGCTACCGGCTCTGCTAGCTACCGGCTCTGCTAGCTACCGGCTCTGCTAGCTAATAGCTCTGCTAGCCACCGGCTCTGCTAGCTACCAGCTCTGCTAGCTGCTAGCTCTGCTAGCCACCGGCTCTGCTAGCTACTAGCTCTGCTAGCTACTGGCTCTGCTAGCTACTAGCTCTGCTAGCTACTGGCTCTGCTAGCTACCGGCTCTGCTAGCTACCAGCTCTGCTAGCTACCAGCTCTGCTAGCTAATAGCTCTGCTAGCCACCGGCTCTGCTAGCTACCAGCTCTGCTAGCTACTAGCTCTGCTAGCCACCGGCTCTGCTAGCTACTAGCTCTGCTAGCTACCGGCTCTGCTAGCTACTAGCTCTGCTAGCTACTGGCTGTGCTAGCTACCGGCTCTGCTAGCTACCGGCTCTGCTAGCTACCAGCTCTGCTAGCTAATAGCTCTGCTAGCTACCGGCTCTGCTAGCTACCGGCTCTGCTAGCTACTAGCTCTGCTAGCCACCGGCTCTGCTAGCTACTAGCTCTGCTAGCTCCTGGCCGATAGCCGGTTGTTTGTGAACAGAGACGGTAATCCAGGCTGACAGCAGACAGCTGATGGGGGGATTAGAAGATAATAACAGTGATCAATTACAGCCAGTAGATCATTATTCCAGCCACATCCAGCTAGCAGGAAGCTGGTAGAAGCAGAGATGTGATATGAGCTGCAGGGCGGAGCAGTCTGAGGGTCTGATGATCAATATGGAGGAAAATAACTCTGGATTCAGCTGGTAGTGACTTTTACTACTTTTAGGACGTCAGGATTTAAATGAGGACATTTCAGTGTCCTACTGGGAAGATGATTAACAGACGTCTCTTTATACGTCCATGGACACACTCAGTGGGGTTTCAGTCCAAAATGGCGGCAGTGGCATCTAGCAGCTGTTGTTAAAGACCAGAGTTGTGACTCTTTGCTTCTCAACTCTTCTCGGATCAGGGTTCCTCCATGATGGAGGCAGATGTGGTTGCTATGGAGACTTGCGATGCCACTTGTGTGTCTATTTACTGTGTTGACAGTGACTCAGATGTTGGGTGTCTGACTGTGTTGACCTGTTGTCGTCAGTCTGTTTCTCTTGTTCTTGTGTTTATGGACTGAAGCAGCTGCAGTGGTTGTTCCCGTGATGACACGTTGTTCAGTCATGTACTAGTTGTGGCTCATGTTAAGGGTTGAACTGATATGATACCGGCTCAGATATGGATCAGATAATGGTGACAATGGATCTGATCTATTTAATTCTGTTATATGTTTCTATGTTATATACACTACATACATTACATACTGGAATTTTTATTCCTCCTTAAATTTGAATCATTTTTTTCCTTTATTAAAAGGTTAGATTTTTTTTACCGAGTTGCTGGTGTATGATGTATTTCTTTAATAATAAATTACATTTCTCTCAGTTTTGAAGATTTTTTTTTTAGCAAGTTGCTGATTGAAACTTTTGATCAACCTGCGTCTGGTCTCGGTGGACTGGACAGCAGGAAATAACCAGCTCCTTTCAACCTGATGCAACTTCCCAGATTTAGATATTATCTGTATTTGATGTAACCGTCTTCCTAAACTCCCCAATGTTAAAAGCTTGAGGAGGCTTTCAGCTGTGTCTCTTTTAATGGGGGAACATCATTAAATGTCTGTGTGAAATTAGGCCTCCCACTGTAATTGGCAGGCTAATGAGTAGATGGAGGAGTACTACTGCACAGCCATGTTGGGCATGCACCACATTTGATGCTCAGCACATGCAATTTGAAGTCATTATTTGCGGCGGCCCGGCACATGAGGCGGATAAACACTGTTTTGATGTGTGAGGAGCGGGAAGCTTTGGGAAAGGTTTCTCCCCAGGAGGGCTGGCAGGAGGGCAGGTGGCGGCAGATGGAAACAGTCTTTTTCCCTGATATCTGTCTGTTAAATGCCAGAGAACTAATTACTGTTGAAAGAGATCATTGTTCCTTCACAAGACGTGGGCCCAGACCACCGTCGTGATCCGTTTCATCTGCTTAAAGGACAGGCCGGCATGTTTCGAGGATGGCGTGGTTGGATGCTTCACTTCTCAGACCTGGAGGTTGCTCCTACAGCAGGCCTACAGAGGCTTGTCAGAGAAAACCAAACTCTAAAATCTTATAATTTGTGGATAATAAATCCCATATTTGTGTTGGTATTAGATATAAATGTGACTCCTCCGGTCCATTTAAATCTACTTACTGTGAGCCTGGAGAGAGGCTGGTTTTCCTTTCCTTTTTATTTTAGAGATCTTCTTAATCTGCCTGATGATGCCCCGGCTGTGATGGAGGGCAGCAAGATGACACTGACAGTGCATTACTTGCTAATCATGTCCCATTACTTAATTATGCCTCCATTTATTGCCAGGATCTCCTCCTCATTATAAGCCATGAATCAGAGTAAAACATCCCATTAGCCATGTTGGGATATTAACACATGAGGGCGGTGGGAACAGTGCAGATTTATATATTTATTTCTCCCACTGCGTTGATGACGCCTGTCAAGAGGTCGCCTGATGTTATGAGAAATGTGACGCCATGTTGGAGGATTCAGGATTTAATTCCTGTTTGTCTGAAATGAAGAAAATAAAGTATCTGCGTCAGTGTTTGTCACCTGTGATATGATGCGAGTTTGATTATAATATTTAATGCAAAATCATTCAGTAGCATTGATCACTGATTGTCAATAGAATGTCCTTCTCATCAATTAATTAGGTTTATCTCGATCAGATTTCTGAAAATATGCTGATCACTATTTACAAGGGCTGTCAGTCAATTAAATATTTAATCACGATTAATCACATAATTACTCATACTTACTTGTGATTAATCAGGAATTAATTGCATATTTTTTTATCAGTTCTAAATGAACCTTAAAGGGAGATTTATCAGGTATTTAATCGTCTGATCAACATGTTAGTGGACAAATATGCTGCTTTATGCAAATGTATGTATATGTTTATTATTATTATTCAGTGAACCAAACCAAGTAGTTTTCTTGCTTAAATCTAAAGAAGTTGTTTTCTGTGAAGACAAAAGTTTATTTTGAAAAGACAATGCACATGTAATGAGCAGAAACTGACACGCTTTCATAGGAAAACGAACGGGGGGAGAAAAGGAAGAATAACTTCTGTAAAATACAAACTCAATGAAAACTATGACCAAAAAATACGCCTTAAGAAAAACTAGACTGAAGCTAAATATAAAGAAATCTTAAAATAAATAAAAGTAGTCGTAGTAGTAGTAGTAGTAGTAGTCTGACCTGGTTGGTACTGATGGATCCCTCAGGTTCTCTAGTTTACTATGAGACCAGAGTAGAGTAGAGAGAGAACCGGCCCGCCCACCAGGATGTAGTAGTAGTAGTAGTAGTAGTAGTAGTGACCTGGTTGGTACTGATGGATCCATCAGGTTCTCTAGTTTACTATGAGACCAGGATGTAGTAGTAGTAGTAGTAGTAGTAGTATTGTAGTAGTAGTATTGACCTGGTTGGTACTGATGGATCCATCAGGTTCTCTAGTTTCAGATGAGACCAGGATGTAGTAGTAGTAGTAGTAGTAGTAGTAGTAGTAGTAGTCTGACCTGGTTGGTACCGATGGATCCATCAGGTTCTCTAGTTTCAGATGAGACCAGGATGTAGTAGTAGTAGTAGTAGTAGTAGTAGTAGTAGTAGTCTGACCTGGTTGGTACTGATGGATCCATCAGGTTCTCTAGTTTCAGATGAGACCAGGATGTAGTAGTAGTAGTAGTAGTAGTAGTAGTAGTAGTAGTTTCAGATGAGACCAGGATGTAGTAGTAGTAGTAGTAGTAGTAGTAGTAGTAGTAGTTTCAGATGAGACCAGGATGTAGTAGAAGTAGTAGTAGTAGTAGTAGTAGTAGTAGTTTCAGATGAGACCAGGATGTAGTAGAAGTAGTAGTAGTAGTAGTAGTAGTAGTAGTTTCAGATGAGACCAGGATGTAGTAGAAGTAGTAGTAGTAGTAGTAGTAGTAGTAGTAGTAGTAGTAGTAGTAGTAGTAGTTTCAGATGAGACCAGGATGTAGTAGAAGTAGTAGTAGTAGTAGTAGTTTCAGATGAGACCAGGATGTAGTAGAAGTAGTAGTAGTAGTAGTAGTAGTTTCAGATGAGACCAGGATGTAGTAGAAGTAGTAGTAGTAGTAGTAGTAGTAGTTTCAGATGAGACCAGGATGTAGTAGAAGTAGTAGTAGTAGTAGTAGTAGTAGTAGTTTCAGATGAGACCAGGATGTAGTAGTAGTAGTAGTAGTAGTAGTAGTAGTAGTAGTAGTAGTCTGACCTGGTTGGTACTGATGGATCCATTAGGTGGTTCTCTAGTTTCAGATGAGACCAGGATGTAGTAGTAGTAGTAGTAGTAGTAGTAGTAGTAGTAGCAGGATTCGTAGATGAGACCAGGAGGAGATGTAGTAGTAGTAGTAGTAGTAGTAGTAGTAGTTTCAGATGAGACCAGGATGTAGTAGAAGTAGTAGTAGTAGTAGTAGTAGTAGTAGTGTGATTTTCAGATGAGACCAGGATGTAGTAGAAGTAGTAGTAGTAGTAGTAGTAGTTTCAGATGAGACCAGGATGTAGTAGAAGTAGTAGTAGTAGTAGTAGTAGTAGTTTCAGATGAGACCAGGATGTAGTAGTAGTAGTAGTAGTAGTAGTAGTAGTAGTAGTTTCAGATGAGACCAGGATGTAGTAGTAGTAGTAGTAGTAGTAGTAGTAGTAGTTTCAGATGAGACCAGGATGTAGTAGTAGTAGTAGTAGTAGTAGTAGTTTCAGATGAGACCAGGATGTAGTAGTAGTAGTAGTAGTAGTAGTAGTAGTAGTTTCAGATGAGACCAGGATGTAGTAGTAGTAGTAGTAGTAGTTTCAGATGAGACCAGGATGTAGTAGTAGTAGTAGTAGTAGTAGTAGTAGTTTCAGATGAGACCAGGATGTAGTAGAAGTAGTAGTAGTAGTAGTAGTAGTTTCAGATGAGACCAGGATGTAGTAGTAGTAGTAGTAGTAGTTTCAGATGAGACCAGGATGTAGTAGTAGTAGTAGTAGTAGTAGTAGTAGTAGTAGTAGTCTGACCAGGTTGGTACTGATGGATCCATCAGGTTCTGTAGTTTCAGATGAGACCAGGATGTAGTAGTAGTAGTAGTAGTAGTAGTAGTAGTTTCAGATGAGACCAGGATGTAGTAGTAGTAGTAGTAGTAGTAGTAGTAGTTTCAGATGAGACCAGGATGTAGTAGAAGTAGTAGTAGTAGTAGTAGTAGTAGTTTCAGATGAGACCAGGATGTAGTAGTAGTAGTAGTAGTAGTAGTAGTAGTAGTTTCAGATGAGACCAGGATGTAGTAGAAGTAGTAGTAGTAGTAGTAGTAGTAGTTTCAGATGAGACCAGGATGTAGTAGAAGTAGTAGTAGTAGTAGTAGTAGTTTCAGATGAGACCAGGATGTAGTAGTAGTAGTAGTAGTAGTAGTAGTAGTAGTTTCAGATGAGACCAGGATGTAGTAGAAGTAGTAGTAGTAGTAGTAGTAGTAGTTTCAGATGAGACCAGGATGTAGTAGTAGTAGTAGTAGTAGTAGTAGTAGTTTCAGATGAGACCAGGATGTAGTAGAAGTAGTAGTAGTAGTAGTAGTAGTAGTTTCAGATGAGACCAGGATGTAGTAGAAGTAGTAGTAGTAGTAGTAGTAGTAGTAGTTTCAGATGAGACCAGGATGTAGTAGAAGTAGTAGTAGTAGTAGTAGTAGTAGTAGTAGTTTCAGATGAGACCAGGATGTAGTAGAAGTAGTAGTAGTAGTAGTAGTAGTAGTATAAAATTATAAATATTAAGTAGTTTCAGATGAGACCAGGATCTTCAGTCTAGCTTTAAAACTGAACCAGCAACAGAACAAATGAGTGTTTTTTTATGCCGTTGACTTTGAGTAGAAACGTGATGTTTCTCGCTGGTTGGATCTGGCAGAGGATTGTTATGATTGGCTAGTCTGTGTTCACAGGGCGGGACTTAGCAAACGATCAATTAGAACATTAAAGTACTGCAATCTCAGATTCCCGTTTCGTTCTTTTAATGAGGACAAGAACCGGTTTTAGAGCGTCAGATCCACAGAAACATCTCTGCCAGGTTGATGGTCTGAAAATGTCCTGATAAACATCTGGCGCTGAATGTCAGCAGGAAATCAGACAGCTGAGGTAAATTTACTGAGCAGGAATCTTCATTTATCTTGTCTGGATGATTGATGATTTGATGATTGATGATTGATTTTCGCTCCAGGAGCACACTGTGAGTTCCTCCCTTTTCATACAAACTAAACACTTCATCCACTTTTTTCCTCAGATATCAGTGACATTTCTTTTTATGCACATTTTGAATTTTTGTTCTTTTTTTATTTATTTAATGTCTCCGATCAAGATAGGACTTTTACAAACAACAAAGGTTTTTTCTTTACCTGATTGTCTTCATTTCCACTCCACTACTGAGTGTTTCAGAGGCAAATATAATACACTGGACTCCAGGAATTTATTTCATAACTCTTCTGGTTTATACTTTGCAGATATTTTCGCTATCCAAAACATATGATCATCGTATAAGATATAATGTAGTAGTATAAACTAAACTTCAAATATTACTCAATAGCAAATAATTCAAATAGCTGCAACATTAAAAGGCTGCTCACATATTAACTGCTCAGTAATAATAATCCAGTGATAGAATAATATAACAGTGAAAGAGGCTTTTTACTCTAATCTGAGTACATTTTGCTGGTTGTATTTCTGTTCTTTAACATCTGAGATGATCCCAACTGGGCTTTAACAGGTTCAGTTCAGTTCTGTTACAGGTCAGTAGGTCCGACTAGCTGGCAGTGAAGGAGGTTAGATAACGCTCTGAAGGTGCATATCTGGATCTCCAGATATATTTGTTTTAATATCGCTTATTTCTTTCATGCATTTTATGAACTATTAGACAACTAGAGAACCTGACCCTAACCCTTAACTAACATCACTTCCCTTTATTTTAACCAAAACCACAATCGTTTCCTAAACCTGACCATATAGCTTTCTTGCATAAACCTAAGGAAGTTGTTTCCTGTGAAAGCGAGAGTTTATTTTGAAAGGACTGTGTGCATGTAACCAGCAGAAATTGACACGTGTTGCTGGACTTTTGTGGGAAAACAAATGAAAAAAGGAGGAATAACTTCTGTAAGATACCTGAGAACATGTGTTAAAGGAGCAGCGTTTACTGTCCTCAATGCAAACTATGAACAAAAATCTGCATTAATAAAAACTAGACTGAAGCTAAATATAAAGAAATACAACTTTGAGACAACTTTCCATGTTGTTCTGCTTCGGGCTGTCAATCAATTCAAATATTTAATCATGATTAATCACATTATTCTAGTAGTTAATTGTAAGATGAAGTATTTAATCCTCTTATCAACATGGGAGTGGATAAATATATAAATGTCTGTATCGACACTGAACACAAATATAAACACTTTTGTTTTTGCTCCCATTTTTTATGTGCTGAAGTCAAACATCTACGACTTTTTCTGCGTCCTCTAAAGGCCTGTTTCTCTCAGATATTAATCACAAATTTGTCTGAATCTGTGTTAGTGAGCTCTTCTCCTTCGCCGAGATAATCCATCCACCTCTCAGGTGGCAGATCAAGAAGCTGATTAGACAGCAGGATTATTACACAGGTAGGCCTTAGACTGTCACAATAAAAGTCCACTCTAAGAGCTTGTCATAAAGGAGGTTAAATAACCCTCTAAACCTGGGCTAAATCTTAGTGAGGAAACACTGTCACGTCCATCTTCAAAGGGGTCCGTTGACCTCTGACCTCCAGATGTGTGGATGTAAATGGGTTCTCTGGGTCCCCACCAGTCTCCCCTTTACAGACATGCCCACTTTCTGATAGTCCCAGTCAGTATAACTGTGGTATTGTCTCCTCCTCTAAATGGTGTATCTGAGTATTTCTGCATACTGGGTCCCTAAACAGTCCTGAACCCCATAAACTGGGTCTCAGTGTAAAGCTGAGACTCTGGTGGATCAATGAGTCCAACTGGATCCATGTGTGATGATGTTAGTCCCCATAGGAGCCATTTCATTGATCACTGTATAAAATGACCTGTGGTGACCTCTAGGATACTACTACTACTACTACTACTACTACTACTATCAAAGTTTCCCTCTCCTACTACTCTACTACTACTATTACTACATCTACATCCTGGTAACTAGAGACCTAGAGTATTCAGAGGATGGTGTCTTTCCTAGCTACACTGACTACTACTACTACTACTACTACTACTACTACTACATCTACATCCTGGTAACTAGAGACCTAGAGTATTCAGAGGATGGATGTCTTTCCTAGCTACTCTGACTACTACTAATACTACTACTACTACTACTACTACTACATCCTGGTAACTAGAGACCTAGAGTATTCAGAGGATGGATGTCTTTCCTAGCTACTCTGACTACTACTACTACTACTAGTACTACAAGCTACTCTGACTATCAGGGGGTTTCTGAGATCTTTACACAACACTAGTGATCAACATCCAATCAATGAAAAACACTGAAATCTCCAAATGTGAAAAGCAGGTCTTCTTCTATGGTGTTCCTCCAGGTCTTTGTATCTTAATGTGGAATTTTTGAGGATTATTGATCATTATTGATCAGTGGTAAAAAAAAATAAATTTAGCACCAAATCTGTGGAACAAATGGTATCAACACAAAAACTGCTGCGACAACTGATGAGACATGATAGAGCCTGAGGATGGACATCAGATACTGATATCATACTGTTAGAAACACTTTTACAGTTAATTTTAATAAATGAATGAATGAATCAATGACTCAGCTCTGAGCTGCATCTCAGATTAATCTCCAGGTTCCAGCTTCAGATGATGTTCACCACTAATATGAGACATCTACTGTTGACCTGCTGTCTCCCCCTAAAGACCCCTGGACCCCCCTAAAGAACCCCTGGACCCCCCTAAAGAACCCCTGGACCCCCTAAAGACCCCTGGACCCCCCTAAAGACCCCCTTGACCCCCTAAAGAACCCCTGGACCCCCTAAAGACCCCCTGGACCCCTCTAAAATAGACTAAAACGGGTCTATTGTGGGTCTCAGAGGGTTAACTCAAGTAAAACTTTGAATGCAGGACGTTTTGGTGATTCTGTGGTTGTATTGGTACTTCTACTTGAGTAAAGTCGAGTAGTAATTCTTCCACCGCTGCCTCCTACTGTAGAGAAAGATGTTTTGTGCTACTTTTGGCTGAAAGTCAGCGCCTCGTAAAACGACAGTTAATAGATAATGAGCTCTGACCTGGCGGGAGTTAAATTAACTTTGACCAGAAAACGCTCATCTCTGAGAGCTCCCAGATTAGATGTAATAAAGAAGCCTCGCGCCAGCATACAGCAGGTCGGGATCATTTTCCTCTATTTCGGGACGTCTATCGGGGGCGATTAAAGCGCTGATTAAAGTGGTGATTAAACTTTTAAACACCTGAAATAAAAGAGAGAAAATCCTCTTGGCTGAGAAAAGTAGATGTGAATAAAGGATGACAGAAACTGATTTTCAGATATGATGTTCTGGTAACATTTTATTTTACAGGTCTGCAAATTTCATGGTAAGTAGGTAATTCACAAGTAAAGCATTTGAAATTACCCCTATATTCAGCTCAAAATTGATCAAAAATGACCTCAGAATTATTTCTGCCATGTCACAGAGCAGGTAATCAGCTGTCTGGTAAGGCAGTGAGCTGTTAATCCGCAGGTTGTCTTTGGATTTCTGATTCTGCACATCATCACCTGTCACCTACGTAGAGCTCCTGGTGAATATCAGAACTGAGCCTCTCTACACGACGTCCATGGAAAACAATGGAGGCCTAATTACATTCAATTGAAGTGGTGCATCACCAGCTAATTATCAACGACTTATTGGGAACCAGAATACAGTTATTTGGATGAAATTTCAGAGAAGTTATATGCTAATTATCATCTACCCACCAGTAAACAGCAACCTGGGATTAAAGCGTTTGTAATGATGCCCAGCAATTCATTCAAATGACTTTCCTGGTAATGTATTAAAGAAACTACCAGCTGTTTATTACCTAGTAGAATTTAATTATTAAATCATTTAGAGGTAATTGCATTTTTTCTGTCATTGGATGTTGATCACTAGTGTTGTGTAAAGGTCTTAGAAACCCCCTGATAGTCAGTGTAGCTAGTAGTACTAGTAGTAGTAGTAGTAGTAGTAGTAGGTCTCTAGTTACCAGGATGTAGTAGTAGTAGTAGTAGTAGTAGTATTAGTAGTAGTCAGAGTAGCTAGGAAAGCCATCCATCCTCTGAATGCTCTAGGTCTGTAGTTACCAGGATGTAGTAGTAGTTGTAGTAGTAGTAGTATTAGTAGTAGTCAGAGTAGCTAGGAAAGACACCATCCTCTGAATGCTCTAGGTCTCTAGTTACCAGGATGTAGTAGTAGCAGTAGTAGTAGTAATATTAGTAGTAGTAGTAGCTAGGAAAGCCATCCATCCTCTGAATGCTCTAGGTCTCTAGTTACCTGGATGTAGTAGTAGTAGTAGTAGTAGTAGTATTAGTAGTAGTCAGAGTAGCTAGGAAAGCCATCCATCCTCTGAATGCTCTAGGTCTCTAGTTACCAGGATGTAGTAGTAGTAGTAGTAGTAGTAGTAGTATTAGTAGTAGTCAGAGTAGCTAGGAAAGCCATCCATCCTCTGAATGCTCTAGGTCTCTAGTTACCAGGATGTAGTAGTCGTAGTCGTAGTAGTAGTAGTAGTAGTAGTTATTTAGCCTCCTTTATAGCATGTTAGCATGACATGGTTGGTACCTGTGGAATCATGAGATTTTCTAGTTTGATAAAATATCACACCAGCTATTGATTACCTGCTTTGGGAAATAGATGCAGAATATAATTATGAAATCATTTGGAGGTAAACATAGGGGTAAATTCAAATGCGTTACTTGCTAATTATTACCTACGTACCAGGAGGTTTGCGGACCTTTAAAATTCTGTTAGCGATGTTCCTTCTTCTTGCTTTGACTCCACCATAAAGCCAAAATGAAGCACACTCAGTGTTTGTTTGCAGGCTGAGGAGAACAGATTCATCCATTTAAATGCCATAAATGTCATCTGAGGTGTGAAGCAGTAATGAAAAGTCCTGATGGACCAGACTTCCACTGTCACTCTTTTCATTAGGTAACATTCACACGGCTCCAAACACACCAAATCTGACTTCTTCTGTTGCCATCTTTTCAGGAAATCAGCTTTAAATCTCTGCGTCATTTAGATGGAAACCTGTTGTTGTGTATGTGTGCAGTATATATCCTTTGCTTTTTGTGTGAGTTGTGAGTCAGAGGCGCTCTGCAGCTGACTAGATGGATAATTCTCGCCCACACAAACACGCTGTATTAAAGAGTGGTGGTGAAGTCGGTCCTGCTGTTCGGGCATCTGGACCGACTTGTTTCCTGCAGGGCAGATGAAGTATCTGGCTTTTCTCCTTCACTTCCATGAGGCAGCAGTTCAGTCTGATCTGAAGTGAACCGACTGCCCATCCAGCTCGACCGTAATGCAAGTCCACAGTGGAAACTCCTGACATAAACACACACACGTTGGTTAGATCATCCTTTAATTACTGATCGCTGCAGCTCCAGCTGCAACGAGACTAAAGAGAAAAACCTTCAGAAATGTACGTTGTGCTGGGAAAGAGCTGAACATGAGTGGGTCCATGTTTACATCACTGCAGATCAGATCTGGAGCTGATAAATGTTTTTCAAGTTTGTTCCAGCTGTTGTGTTGCTTCTTGTCTAGAGCTGTGTATTGGCTAAACTTGGCAGGGGTAACGATTCAATACACTGTGATACTGTAAGCAAGGCGATGAACTGCCATTTTAAAAAATGTTACTTTAGGAAAACTGTCTATAAAGAACACACCAGAAATACACCATTTTATAATAGGCAAAAATAATGCATATATACTTTATATCCATGATAACATTTTATATACTATATATACTGTATATAAGTATTGGGGCTGTCAGTCGGTTAAAACAGGTAAATTTACCTTAAATGGAGATTTGTCAAATATTTAATTCTCTTATAAACATGAGTGGACAAATATGCTGCTTTATGTAAATGTTGCATGTATATATTCTTGTAAATCAACATGGCAAACTGTTTATATTTGTGTTCAGTGTCGATACAGACATTTATATATTTATCCACTCCCATGTTGATAAGAGGATTAAATACTTCATCTTACAATTAACTACTAGAATAATGTGATTGATCATGATTAAATATTTGAATTGATTGACAGCCCGAAGCAGAACAACATGGAAAGTTGTCTCAAAGTTGTATTTCTTTATATTTAGCTTCAGTCTAGTTTTTATTAATGCAGATTTTTGTTCATAGTTTGCATTGAGGACAGTAAACGCTGCTCCTTTAACACATGTTCTCAGGTATCTTACAGAAGTTATTCCTCCTTTTTTCATTTGTTTTCCCACAAAAGTCCAGCAACACGTGTCAATTTCTGCTGGTTACATGCACACAGTCCTTTCAAAATAAACTCTCGCTTTCACAGGAAACAACTTCCTTAGGTTTATGCAAGAAAGCTATATGGTCAGGTTTAGGAAACGATTGTGGTTTTGGTTAAAATAAAGGGAAGTGACTTGAGTTAAGTCCTTAAGTTGCGTGACTGGTGAAATTCTGGTGTTTTCTGATCCTCCATCAACCCCGACAGCTTCCACAGCGGTCGCCGCTCTCTGTGCTTCCTGGTTCATGATCATGTGGGTTACAGTGCATTACTTTTGGGTATAGCTATGAATGGTGTTCGAGTCCAGCCTGTCAGCTGACCTGATCTCCCTCCAAACGTCCACATCAGTCCACTGCTCAGCTCACCACTCCGTCCTCTGTTTCTTCTTTCTTTACCTCCGCTGTAACTTTCAGGCCTGCTGAGCTTCTGTCTGAACAGAGCAGGGCAGCTGCAGTTTCATGTTACAGCTGTAAATGTTGACTTTGGAGCACAGTGGACTTTTATCTCTAAAACTACCTTAATCGCCGCCTTTCTTCACTGTTTACCTTCTGTCTGAAGCCAGGTGTACTGACTGTAAATGTGATCCTGCAGGAGAACAGGCGAGTTTTTCTTTCATTAACCATATTTGTTTGTTTTTCCCTTCATCTTGGAGGTTGTTTCTGTGCTAATGAGGCCTGGGGATTGGGCATGTGTGATAGTCAAACTCTATTCCCTTTTAAAACTCTCCAAAACTCTTATTATGCTGCTTAGAAGGCGTCCGACCTGCTGCTGGCTGACACTGCAGACGGATGGGAAGGGAATGAAAGCGTCGGACGGCGCCATTTGAAACTGTGGCCTTTTGCATTAAACATTAGATGTGACTTTGTTGCTGGCGTGGAGCTCGCCTCGCTGCCGAGCGGCTCTCCCCCTCTGAGGATGATCAGTGATCGGGAGAGGACTTCCACGGATGCCTTCTCCCATAAATTAACATGCCATCACATGTATGTGTTAATGAGCGCGGCGTTTGCCTCAGAAGTCGGGATGAAAGAAAGACGATGTGCAGACCTGAGCGCTGATGCTCTCACATGTGACTTCAGTGGAAGTGTTTCTATAAAACAGCGTCCTGGATCAGTGTGTGATACGCAGCCAAGTGGTCCCGTCATATCACATGGCTGCTGGATGTCATCTGTTAATTAATGGAGTTGTGTTTGGTGCTGAAGCAGGATGCAAGTCAGAGGTCCTCTAAAAATAGTCTGATGATCAGCTGGTTGTCAGATTGGTGCTGTTTTTGTCCTGAAATGATGTCAATTTGTCTGATGTGAACGTGAAAGTGTCTCTGTGCTAAGAATAGAGCAGAAATATCTTTAACACACATGAACCTCTCTGCAGCCGTTGATCAGCAGCCGTCGGTCTGCAGATCTGCAACCGTTGATCTGCAGATCTGCAGCCGTTGATCTGCAGATCTGCAGCCGTTGATCAGCAGCCGTCGGTCTGCAGATCTGCAGCCGTTGATCTGCAGATCTGCAGCCGTTGATCTGCAGATCTGCAGCCGTTGATCAGCAGCCGTCGGTCTGCAGATCTGCAGCCGTTGATCTGCAGATCTGCAGCCGTTGATCTGCAGATCTGCAGCCGTTGATCTGCAGATCTGCAGCCGTTGATCTACAGCCGTTGATCTGCAGATCTGCAGCCGTTGATCTACAGCCGTTGATCTGCAGATCTGCAGCCGTTGATCTGCAGCCATTGATCTGCAGATCTGCAGCCGTTGATCTGCAGATCAGCAGCGGTTAATCATATGAAATCCAGACTAATTCTTCCTGTGACAACTTTACTCATTTTCTACATCAAGCAGTATCTCACCGATCTGGTTTGGTGTAAAAGCTTCAATCTCTTTCACCCCACATGGTGCCGTTCTAGCCGCACAGCAGTTTGTGAAATAGTCACAAAATTTCAATAATTGATTCATATTTTTTGTATGTGTATTAATATTTAATTACACCTTTTTTGTGATGGTCGGCACAAAATCTGTTTGTATGTAAGCCACGTAATTACGAACCAGGGAGAACAAAGAGCTGTGAACGCCGTGTTGGGAGGAGGTCGGGTTAAATGGGGGGACCGGGACAGGACGGGACCACCGTTCACGTCCCATGTGACACCAGAAGACAACGTTGATTTATTTTCCACATAACTTCAGTATGTCTGGTGTTATTTAAACTCAAACAACTATCTTTTCCTAAACCTAAATAGTTTTGTTATCTAAACCTAAACAAGCCTAATCCTAACCAAGTCAGTTTATTCCTAAACCTAACTACGCAGTTTGTTGCCTAAACCTAACCAAGTTGATATTTTACTAAACCGAACAAAGTAGTTTGTTGCCTAGACCTAACAAGTCATTTTTTTCCTAAACCTAAATAGTTTTTTGCCTAAACCTAACCAATTTGATCTTTTCTTAAAACTATCTAAGTAGTTTTAGAGAGGTTTAATCCTTACCAAATCGATTTATTCCTAAACCTAAGTAGTTTGTTACCTAAGCCTAACCAAGTCTGTCTTTTTCTAAACCTAACAAAGTAGTTTCTTGCCTAAACCTAAACAAGTCAACCTTTTCCTAAACCTAAATAAGCAGTTTTTTGGCTAAACCTAACCAAGTTGATCTTTTCCTAAACCTAAGTAGTATACAGTATATACTGTATGTATGTACTGGGGCTGCCAGTCGGTTAAAATTGGTCGGTCGGTCGGTAATTACAATTAATCGCAAATTAATCACATTTTCTATCTGCTCAACCTTAAAGGGAGATCAGTCCAGTATTTAATCCTCTTATCAACATGATAGTGGACAAATATGTTGCTTTATGTAAATGTATGTATATATTTATTATTGTAATCAATGACAGATATTGTCCAGAAACCCTCCCAGGTTCTGACTTTAGCATCAACAATCTGCTCCAATCAGAACAAACTGCAGCCCAACAGGCAACAACAGCTGTCAGTGTGTCAGAGTGCTGACTTGACTAGGACTTGATCCAGACTGACTGGGACTATCATAAAGTGGGCATGTCTGTAAAGGGGAGACTGGTGGGGACCCAGAGAACCCATTTACATCCACACATCTGGAGGTCAGAGGTCAACGGACCCCTTTGGAGTTGACAGTTTGAAGCGTTATTTAAACTTTAAAACTGAAGCTGTTACAGCCTCCAACAGACTGATTGTGTTAATGCGTTAAAGAAATTAGTGGCATTAAAACGAATTAGTGTTAACGTGTTATTATTGATTCCAGTTTGACACAAATCATTGTCCAATGAGATTCACTGACCTGGCTAACCATGCAAAGCTAGCTAGCATGCTTCTTTTCCCGTACATACGAGCGCTAACAGTTGATAGTAATAGACGTTTTTTGCCAGTTTGGGTCAGAGGGAGTACCGATACCATCTGAACGTCCTGTACCTGAACCTCAAACCTGACAAGCAGACACTGGGATTGATAAAGTTTGTGATGCTGATGATGATGGCGACCTGACTGAACCCTCCTTGATGTTTATTGACCACCAGCCTGACATGTGGACACCCCATCAAACAGCTGAAAGTCAACAGAGATCGACTTGACATTTATATCTTCATCGTACTTCCAGGATTAACAGAGCGGCGCCGCTTTGTCAGGACTGTACGCGAGGGCTGGTTTCTCTGCTATAATAATGCTCATTAAGACTCCTCGCTTGTTTAAGGGCTGTTATTCATCATCATGTTTATTGTGGTTTTAGGCATTATAGTGCATTATTAATACCCACCATTTATCTTCTGCTGTCATGGCAACGGCTCAGCATCCAGCCCAGCTGTGCAGGACTGTTTTTATTTCCTCTCAACCTGCACCACACATATTGTAATTGTTGGATATAAATCTAAGCTGTAATGGCCCTGCCACATCCGCTCTTATTAGTGTTTGCAAGTACTGGAAACAGTTAGTGATGCTTCGTGTCTAAGGAGGCAATTAGTCAGCTCTAATTGGACAGAAATCCACCGCAGTGTTACTGTAGCGCGCGGCGGCGGCGGCGGCGGCGGCTCTCCAGGGCAGAGCTCCCTCTTCATTAACCTGCAGCTCATTTGAATGCAGGGAGGCGTCGTGCAGGTTCATGCAGCTCTTCACTGGACAGTCTTCATCCATTACCGAGCAGGGAGCCACCTGAACTCACTTTAGCACCTCATCAGACTGACATCGTTCAGGATGATGGAGATTCTTAACAGACATTATAAAATATGTGGACATGCAAATATTATCATTAAAGCATCTGTCTGTCTGCCAATCCAACACTTGAGTCCAGAACAGTGGTGCCAGCGTTTTGGGCGTCCTCGTACGACCTTCAGTGAGGTCAAGAGGATTTAAGGAATTTTTAATCCAAAAAAAGAACATAACTGTCCAGTATCTCACAAGAAAAAGGCAACAATAAGAGAGAGGTCAAAAGAAATAGATAAAGAGAAACCAACATCATGAGAAACAGAGTTTTAGACTCTTTGTTGTCTCTTTGTAGTCGTTGTGTCTCTGTGGTTTTCTGTCACTTGGTGATTGTTTTGGACTGAGGTTGTTTTATTTCTGTAGTCGTTTTGTCTCTTTATAGTCATTTTGAGTCTCTTTATAGTTGCTTCGTGTCTCTTTGAGGTCACTGTGTGTCTATTTGTAATTATTTTTGTGTTGCTTTGTAGTGGTTTTGTATGTTTTTGTAGTTCTTTTGAGTCTCTGTAGCTGCTCTGTGTGTCTCTATAGTAGTTTTGTGTCTTTGCCTTCCTTTGTGGTCATGTTCAGTCTCTCCGTAGTCTCCCTGGTTGGTACGGCAGTCTTTGGGTGATGTTTTGTAGTTGAAGGCGTCGGGGGCTCCTGACACTGGGCCCTCCTCCCAGTAGGCCCATTCAATAATCTATCCATAATCATATCGTCATAAACGCATAATAAAACAAGAATACCACCATATTCTGCTGTAGAAGAAAGTCTCATGTTCTTCTCTGTCGGTCCTTCACACCGTTCGCTAGATTATAAAACTGTTCAGATATTTTTAATAAAATGTAGGCGAGAGGTGATCACAGGCAGCAGATGTCAGTTCACACAACATGACACATTCACACTTCTTGTGCAGACAGGAAGTTAATTCCGCAGTCAGAGCACTTCAAGGTCAATAGCTGAAGCTGCAGGACGCTGAATATGATCCAAAATTAATGTAGTCGTTTAGAAGCAAGCAGAATACAAGGTGAGATGAATCTCAGCCGTTCAGGACACATCGTTGGACGGTCGGTCAAAAGGTCGATGCTTCGTCTGTCCTCTAACTTCACCCGCCGGCGTTCCATTCAACTGTCAGGCATCGTTTAAGGGATGAATGGACATCGGACTCGGCCACAGCGGAGCTCGGTCAGTCGTTGGTCCTACAGGCTACGCATGGCTGTAAGCTGCTGCTATGGAAGAGCAGAAGAAGAAGTAGAGGTTGTGAACTGGAAACAACACAAGTCTTCTTGTCCATCTAACCATCTACGAGAGAAAACTGGAGAGAGGTCTTTCTCCTCAGCTAGTATTGGTTATGTTTCCTGCTGTCGGGACACAAAGACAAGTATTTGCATGTAAAGGGAATATCTGGGATGCAGGTACTCACTGGTAAACAACATATACTGCGAATAGGTGAAAGTCAGGTTTTTTGTCTCATTGCAACATCAGCTCCCAGCAGAGCTGCGCTTCCGCCATTTTGGACTGAAAAAGACGAGCGGACGCCAGTAAAACGTCCGCCTACAAAGAATACAACAACAGTACCAAAGTAAAACATTATTATTATTTCTATTCTACTTTCATAATGTCTCGACTGAAATGTCCTGTTGAACAATATTTTTTTTATAAATCTGCATACTATTATAACTATTTATTAGACTTTTAGCTTCCCGGAGGAGCATAAAGTGAGCGACAGACATAAAGGGAAGTTCAAAATCCAGCTCACAGATTCTGAGATCAATGTGAAGCTTTTTCATGTGTGATATGAGCATGCAGGGCGGGGCGGTCCCGTGGGTCCAGTTTTTCTAGTCTTTATAGCAGTCAGGGTTGCAAAGCTCAGCTCACACGGCCATGAAAGTTGACAGAATGGGGACCTCCGTCCAGAGGTAGGTCAGCTTAGCTCTAAACCACCACCTTGTCTCAGGGCAGTTGGGTCCTCTGGCTCCTGTAAAGTCCCGTCCTTCCCAGCGAGATGCTGAGCTGTATGGGTCCTCTCTAACGGCATCTCCATCCACAAAACGCACTTTGGCCAAGAGTTGAGCTTGTGCACTAATATCCGTGGACTCATCAAGTTGCAAAGCAAATTTCATACTGATGCGTAACATTTTCGATGTCTGCAGACATGTGATCAGTTCGTCTGGACTTTGGCTATTTCTTTTAGCACATCAGAGCCGAGCATCTCCTGAACAGTGGCTGAATACATCGGATAGAAAGACAGCTTTCACTGTTCTGCCTGGTCTTAGCCGTCGTCTCCTTCTTGTGACTCCCTCCTATAGACCCTTCATCGGGGTCTGAACTTTGCCCCGGGTCCTGTCTGAGTTTAGATTATTCCTATTCAAAACGTCTCCACCTGTCTCCACCGCTGTCTCCACTGCTGTCTCCACCTGTCTCCACCTGTCTCCACCGCTGTCTCCACCTGTCTCCATCGCTGTCTCCACCGCTGTCTCCACCTGTCTCCACCTGTCTCCACCTGTCTCCACTGCTGTCTCCACCACTGTCTCCACCTGTCTCCACCGCTGTCTCCACCGCTGTCTCCACCTGTCTCCACCTGTCTCCATCGCTGTCTCCACTGCTGTCTCCACCTGTCTCCATCGCTGTCTCCACCTGTCTCCACCTGTCTCCACCTGTCTCCACCGCTGTCTCCACCTGTCTCCACCTGTCTCCACCGCTGTCTCCATCGCTGTCTCCACCTGTCTCCACCTGTCTCCACCTGTCTCCACCGCTGTCTCCACTGCTGTCTCGACCTGTCTCCATCGCTGTCTCCACCACTGTCTCCATCGCTGCCTCCACCTGTCTCCATCGCTGTCTCCACCACTGTCTCCATCGCTGTCTCCACCTGTCTCCATCGCTGTCTCCACCGCTGTCTCCACCTGTCTCCACCTGTCTCCACTGCTGTCTCCACCCCCACGCTGTCTCCACCTGTCTCCACCTGTCTCCATCGCTGTCTCCATCGCTGTCTCCACCTGTCTCCATCGCTGTCTCCATCGCTGTCTCCATCGCTGTCTCCACCTGTCTCCACCTGTCTCCACCTGTCTCCATCGCTGTCTTCATCGCTGTCTCCACCTGTCTCCACCTGTCTCCATCGCAGTCTCCATTGCTGTCTCCATCACTGTCTCCACCTGTCTCCACCTGTCTCCATCGCTGTCTCCACCTGTCTCCACCTGTCTCCACCTGTCTCCACCGCTGTCTCCACCTGTCTCCATCGCTGTCTCCACCTGTCTCCACCTGTCTCCATCGCTGTCTCCATCGCTGTCCCCACCTGTCTCCACCTGTCTCCACCTGTCTCCATCGCTGTCTCCACCTGTCTCCACCTGTCTCCACCGCTGTCTCCACCTGTCTCCATCGCTGTCTCCACCTGTCTCCACCTGTCTCCATCGCTGTCTCCACCTGTCTCCACCTGTCTCCACCTGTCTCCATCACTGTCTCCATCGCTGTCCCCACCTGTCCCCACCTGTCTCCACCTGTCTCCACCTGTCTCCACCTGTCTCCATCGCTGTCTCCATCGCTGTCCCCACCTGTCCCCACCTGTCTCCACCTGTCTCCACCTGTCTCATGCATCACTACAGCTGCATCACGTCTCTTGTCTCAGAGTATTAAGGCAAACTAGCCAACTGCTGCCACCTGGTGACTCGGAGGAAAACACATTACTCTTAAAGTCACTTAACGATAGCATGTTATTGATTTTTTAGACCAACAAGGAACATTGATGATTTTCTGTGGCAGCCCTTACAATATCTCACAGCGCGCGGTTGAAAACACTGTAACCTAGAAGACGCCGACAGTGGAAACAAGTGATCAGTCATGTGAGTTAATCATTCGCAACATCACAGATTATTCGGCATTCGGTTTGCGTATCCAATTTAGCGCTTCAGCTTGTTTTCAATAAAGTCAAAAAACACCTCAAGCGAGCGTAAAAATGTATTAATCACATTGTGTTGTTTCCAGACAGATTTTCTAATGTGATACTTTGAAATGTGCATAAAAATGAAATAACAGTGAACAGAAACGCGACTACTGTCTCGACGACGACGTCCATGTTTATCTGAGAGGATGAAAGTGAGTCGTTGTTATTGATCAGCAGCGCCACAGAGAGACGCACAGTCAGCAGTAGTATGTGGTACATAATCAGTCCGACAGTATACTGAATATGCAGATCGTCCGTTTCCCTCAGCAGGTGATGTCGCAAGGCATTGTGGGTCAACAACCTGTACGAGTGTGATTGTCAGTAATACCGTTTAACTGTAGTGTGTGTGTGTGTGTGTGTGTGTGTGTGTGGTTTAGGTGAGGGTGTTTTTTGAAGTCTGTATGTGTGGACTCTCTCATTGGAAGCTGTTGCCACGGCAACGGTGGTGTCCAAGGCTGCTTCTATTGTGCCGCCCACAGTCGTGTGTGTGTGTGTGTGTGTGTGTGTTTTTACAATGATTTCATTAAGCTAATTGTTAGACACAATAAGAGACATACTGTACCTTTAATATATTTTTTTGTTTTATTCCCTAGTTCTTTATTGTTCTGTTTGTTTCCGTCAGGCTTTACTGACTTTAGCTGCTGTCAGGTGAAAATCTTGCAATTCCTAAAATATCAACTTTTTCGGACCTGAGATCAACAGCAGATAAAAAAGTCAAGCTGATTTTAAAATTTACTAGCGATGGGGGAAAATTATTTAACACCAGAATCAATATATCTGCTTCATCTGAGTCTATGTGGAGGTAGAAGGAAGTTACCTCTTTTATTGTGGTAGTCTGAGTAACGTGACATCATATCCGCTCCGTATCCATCAACCAGAACAAACCTCAGAAAGTATTAAAGGGTGGAGGGTGGGCGTGGATCCGACCTCCACCCTCCATGTTAAATCCAGCAGTAAACACTACACATCCAGTAAAGGAGGGAAACACTTTGGAAAAGCAGAGCTAGACATCACGGCTAAAGCTGCACGCTAACTCCGTCACGGACGGGAAACGTCATCGTACGGCGGTAACGTGCGGTCCGGCCGGCCGTCGCTCTCGTCTCCGTGGTCCGACGGGCCGACGCTACGACCGTAGAGCTCCATATACTGACATTTATGTTAAATGCATTCAGACGGCCCCGATGGAGCTGACCATGGATGGATAAAGAGAACGGAGCTGACGGAGAGCTAGAGACCACCTTGGAGGAGTTAGAGGAAGTAGACACCTGGGACTACGGCCGCTTTTCAAAATAAAGTGTTAACAAAGGGGATCTACAGAATACAAAAAAGGAAATACTACTAATTTGTGAGGGAATATTTTTCTGTTGTAGTCAGATTTTGAAGTCTTCACCATGTCACATTGTTGTAGTTGTCAGTGTTCTCCTTTATCGTCTGTTTTTCTCATCACTTTTCCGTGTTGCTGTTTTTCTGCATCAGAGGCCCAATTTCCCCACAGGGATCAATAAAGTTTCATCTGTTCTCAGACAGCTGATGGATTTCTGCTTCCATTCGGTGGGCTTTTCTGAGTCCATATTTGTGTTTTTCTGTTGTTTTTTTCAGTTAAATGTCCCTCCGTCCCTGTCGCCATCAGTCTCTCCCAACTGTTTTTATTTTATTTGAATTGAATTAAAATTGAGTGAAATCTCTGTCAAGCATTTGGTGCAGAATGGAAGAACCTCTTCACTGTTCTTCCCAGTTTTATGTGTATCTGCTCATCTAAACGTTGTTTTTTCGGTCTGGTTTTCTAACTTCCTCTCAAATCCGATAGAAAAGAGGAAAGAAGCTGGAGACTCAGTGGGCCTGTGTGGGTGTGTGTGCTGCGCAGTAATTAAACCCAGAGAGAAATCATCAGTGAAGAAGAAGCAGAGTGGTTGTGATCCTGCCAGGGCCTCCTCTTCCTCCTCTTAGTCTTCATCACCTCCTCCTCCAGAGCCTCTTCCTCCTTCTTCCTGGTAATTCTCTTTTTTCATCCTCCTCCTCCGTTTCCTCGTCTCTTCCTCAGCTCGTATTCGTGGAGTATTTTATCTCACAGTTGTCCTAAATGGCATTGAGTTCCTCGCTGAAGGCGTCCTCCTAAGAATCCAGCTCAAATTAAAATTCATATCATTTGGTTGCAGCAGTATAGATCTTTGAAGTCCTGTGTGCTGCTTCTGTAGGAAAAAATTAACAAGAAGGGACTCGTGACATCTATATACACAAACTGTACAAATTTCACTACTTAGATTAGGTTTCAAAAAAGACTGTGGTTGGAGTTAAAATAATGTTTCTTCTTAGGGTAAGGGCCGATGACATGGGCTTAAAATAAGTAGGTAAACCACGTAAAACATGTACAGGAACAACTACAGAAAACGTGACAAACATCAACACAAAACGTGACAAACATCAACACAAAACGTGACAAACATCAACACAAAACGTGACAAACATCAACACAAAACGTGACAAACACCAACACAAAACGTGACAAACATCAACACAACAAAACGTGACAAACATCAACACAAAACGTGACAAACATCAACACAAAACGTGACAAACATCAACACAAAACGTGACAAACATCAACACAAAACGTGACAAACATCAACACAAAACGTGACAAACATCAACACAAAACGTGACAAACACCAACACAAAACGTGACAAACACCAACACAAAACGTGACAAACACCAACACAAAACGTGACAAACATCAACACAAAACGTGACAAACATCAACACAAAACGTGACAAACATCAACACAAAACGTGACAAACATCAACACAAAATGTGACGACTAGGGTAACTTAGAAAACAAAACACTGGTCCTGTGTTTGTTGGACCCACCCACCTCCCCTCCATAAGTGATCTCTCTCTCTCTCTCTCTCTCTCTCTCTCTCTCTCTCTCTCTCTCTCTCTCTCTCTCTCTCTCTCTCTCTCTCTCTCTCTCCACGTCACTAACTGTTACTGTAGTATTTGTGCGTGGATGTGTTTGCATCACAGTCAGTGCGGATATCCAGAAAGAGTTTTCGTTATATTGATTGATAATCGAGGTTCCTGCTGGTCATGTGACCTCTCTGTAGGCTATCAGGGGTCAGGAGGTCTGAGATAAGCACCTTTTAGTTTAAACCTGACGTCATCATAACATCCTGCCAATATGTCGGTTGGTTTGTCTTTTTATTTCACATCATTTATTTTTTTCCACACAGTTTTAATCTCTGATATGCTGTTCAACCCAGCTGGCAGTTTCCACACCAAATTGTCGCCACCTGCAGCTCCCCGAAAGATTCATAAAAACCCAGCATTTTAAAGTCCTGGATAATTTCATTAAAATGGAAAACAAGTCGTGTGAGTGTTCGTCAGAGTCCAGAGCCTCCAGAGGAGATTAGACTGTGATGTTCAAACAGGAGGCGTGGGCTCGGCATTGACAAATCCCGCCACGCTGTCGTCCCCCCACGAGGTCAGAATCAGCACCAGCGTCTTTGATCAGGACATCAGACGCCATCAGCTCTCTGCTGACGGGTTCCCACTGAAGACGCTCTGCGAACGGTCCACCAGAGAAACAGCCCAATCCCTCAGAGATGTCTTCCTGTCGGGAGGTCCGATAACAGATGCTGCTTTCAGACGAAGCAGATTCACAGTCTGATCACTTAAGCATTGCCGATTGACCCCAACTGATTCTGGTTGTACACATCGGCTGCGCTGCTTTATATTCATTGCTGCGCAGCATGCCAGATCTCCCTTTGTTTTTCTACTAAATGTGTGATGTTGAAAGCTTTAGCTGTTCTATTATACATTGCTGTGTGTTCAGACTACATGCAATGTGAATGTTTGTCTGCATGATTGCATACAAAGTCAATGGAAAGACACAGATTCACTCCATGTGGAGTCACATATGAATATGAAACTAGAAAATCTAATAAATCCATCAATATTAACTAGATCAGACTAGGTTAAAGGAGGTTAAATAATGATAATAATCCAAATAATAATAAAATTCCTTGTCAAAAGCTGGGTGCCTACATTACCCACAATGCAACACCGACAGTTGTGTGTTAAGTTGTGTGCCTCCAACCTGCAGCAGACATGAGCAGCCACAGAGGTCTCACTCCTCTCTAACTCAGCACCTCCACATTTATGACATTTTCAAACTCAACCCAACAGACGATCATTGAGGACATTTATCAGACGTCCCTCTGGAGACACGAAGGCTTCATAGGAGGCCTGTCAAAGTTAACGAGACAGTAACGTGTGAGCACAAAACAGTGTTAACCTCTCTGATTTCTTTAATGCATTATCGCAATCTGTGATTTTCAGGTTGCAGCAGCTCAGTTTTATAGCTAGAGTGAAGATACTGGTATGATATGAACCCTATGAAAACCTAAGAAATCCATCGTTACCAACCAGGTCAGACTGACATATCTGTCATTGATTAGTGTTGTTATTGATTTACAATAATAAATATATACATACTTTTACACAAAGCAGCATATTTGTCCACTAACATGTTGATCAGAGGATAAAATCCTGGATTAATCTCCCTTTAAGGGACACTTGGAATAGATAAAAAATGTGATTAATTTTCGATTAATTAATCGACTGACAGCTGCTCTGATGTAAATTAGATTTCATCTCTGCTTGATGCATCTTGTGTGAGTTGTTCTGGTGGTGTAATCTGCCGACTTTAAGAGCAGCATCACCGTCACGGCTCCAGTTTATAATCACTCGGTTCAATATTTCTTTATTGCCTTCGTTGTATTCATGACACCACGCCTTTCTTGCTGACGCTGAGCGTGGGACATTTTCATTGGCCTAAAGATGAATGTAATGGTGGCGGCTTGTTTCCCAGCGGGATCGGAGTGTGCTTCCATGATGGCTTTAAAGCAGGTCTTAAAGTAGGCTACAGATTACCTAATGAAGCTCCCGGGACGCTGATTCAGGGCAGGCCGACTCCATCTTTACCGTCTACACGCTCTGCTCTTGTTTTTCTGAAAAGTGTGGACCAACAGAGCGGCGGGCTAACTGCCCGACTCCCCTCTGGGCACCGGGGTTGACAGTTACAGCCTATTTTCCATGTATGAATTCACAGCTCTGCCATGTAGCGCAGAGGCCGGCCTGCAAAGAGCCTCTCTGAATAAATACGCTGTCACCCCTGGGAGGGAAGGAACGAGTGCAGCCGTCCGCCGTCGGATGAAAACTGGTTTCTAACGTGTGACAGGAAATGAAAGGAAGCGTGCTTCATGTCTGTGTGCTCATTTGAGGAAAAGAGGCGAGGTCTCACTGAGCGCAAAGTAAATCTCCCGCCACGCTGCAGGAGGAAATGTCGGCTCTCTTCAGTCGGATGTTCAACGCTCTCCAGGAGGGTTTAATCCACTTTTTGTAATCTGCATCCATCCAGGGCTTGACGTCAAGCTGTTTCAGCCAGTTGTTGAGATGTTTTCCTTGCTTACTGAAATGAAGGCCTATTAAAAATAGATATATAAACTCAACAGGGATTTAAAAAATATTATAATTTATTAACACATGTAAGGTAGGATTAATATGTTCTCCTCAAAGCCACCAGACTCCATTGACAGAAACAGTAATTTTACCTGGCTGATCACTGTAAAATGCACTTCATTCAAACTCGACAGAAACAAAATAAAACTGTCTTGATCAGTTTCAACAATCACCAACTGCTACAGGAGCTTGGCATCAGTAGTTTTAATTATGTATTATTATAATCTGCTTAGAGCTCATATTAGGAAGTTAAACAGCTCATAATTCCCTCTCTGAAAGCATCTCCTTCAAACAACTGGCTTTATCCAAGCTTCTCACCAGAAACTACATTTTACAAGATTACATTTGAACACATCACGATAGAGTGAGAATTTACTTAATGCTCATTTTTTCTGACTGGTCGCGCTGGTTCGATAGGCAGCGTCCAGGTGCTCCCAGACGGCCCTGATGGCCGGTTCACAGAAACCCTGCTGTAGAAGCAGCAGCGTAACGCTAACTTGCCCTCCTGCTGTTTTCAACACAGATTGTTGTTCACAACATAGCTTCACGCTATGATTGTGTTCGGAATAGGGGTGGGACGGCTCATATCACGGTTCAGGGTCACGGTTTCTGGTTCGGTTCGGTACAGGCGTAAGTGATGAGGTGGGCAGTCACAGTTCAGTGGTTTTCAGCAGCCCTGGATGTCCACCTATCTATTATAGAGCAGCTGAAGGACCCGAATCACTGCTGAAATCCTCCAGACTGCATCAGGCTGCAGGTCTCTGGCTATAAACCTCCCGATGCTTTAGTTGTGTAGCTGCTCTGAGTCTGCATGTAGAGGCTGGTTAATGCTGCTGGGAGAAGGAGTCGCTCTTTCCTCCCCGACTCTCTCCTCCTATCAACGGACACACCGGAGTGATGTCTCCGTTAATCATTCATCATATTGGAAGTATCGCCGTTAGCGTTAGCCACACGTGTTGCTCAGCGCTGACACACAGTTGATGTTTTATGGGGGCGGCAGTAGCTCAGTCCGTAAGGACTTGGGTTAGGATGTGGAGGATGCCGGTTCAAATCCCCCATGGACCAAGACCAACTGGTTGCTGGAGAGGTGCCAGTTTACCTCTTGGGCACTGCCGAGGTGCCCCTGAGCAAGGCACCAAACCCCCAACTGCTCTGGGCGCTTGTCAGGAGCAGCCCCATCACTCTGACATCTCTCCATTGACATGTATATGTACTGTGTACTGTGAACAACAGAGTGTAAAACTGAATTTCCCCACTGTGGGACTAATAAAGGAATATCTTTCTTTCTTTCTTTCTTATCCTCCACTTTTTCCCGTCACTGTCAGACGTAACATCAAATCTATAACGCTGCCACACAGCAGAGGAAACGACGCCGGTGGATCATGTAACAATAAAAGGGATGAAAAAATACACAATCGGCCTCATGACCTATTTCAGATGAACTACACGAACTGAACTGCGACTAGCGAACCAAACGGTTTGGATTTTTACCCGAACCGTTCCCATCCCTACATCCCACTGTGGGACTAATAAAGGACTATCTTTCTTTCTTTCTTTCTTACTTCATAACTAGTCACTCGGAGCACCTGAGCTCCTCAAGCTCAGAGCGGCGGAGCATATTCTGGGCATGCCAACGAAAGCATCATTGCTGATCTCCTGATCACATATTTTCTCTCAATATCAGGGCATCTCTAAAGGGAGGCTGTGGCTCAGAGGGTAGAGCAGGTCGTCGAACAATTGCAAGGTCGGTGGTTTGATCCCCGGCTGTTCCGGTCACATGTCAATGTGTCCTTAAGCAAGACGCTGAACTCCAAATTGCTCCTGAGGGCATAGCCATCGGTGTGTGAATGAGTACTTAGATCAGATCCTGATGTGCAAAGTTGGCTCCTTAGCAGTGTAAAGAGCTTTGAGTGGTCAGAAGACTAGAAAAGTGCTGTATAAATACAAGTCCATGTACCATTTACTTTAATAACGATCACATTTATTTTTCACTAGTCCGATCGGACAGCAGTATGAAGCAGTCACTAGTCCCAGTGTTCATATTGAGCCTCGTACATCTCTTGTCTAACTTGACTTTCCTGTGTGATATCCTGCTTTTCCCAGAATACATTTCTGTGGCTCTCAAGTGCAGGGTGTGATCTTGTTCCTCGCTGCTCTGATTTTCTGTGCAGCTCGAGAGAGCCGTAACCACAGTTCTGACATTTCCCCGTTGACAAAGACAGTGAGAGACCTGCTTTACTCAAACCACAACCTGTCTTGTAGCTGCAAGGCATTCTGGTCTATTTCCTGCTCCTGTGGGTGTGGAAACTGCTCTCTGTGAGTTCGTCTTCTTCTCTGATGGATTCCTCCCCACTGTGCAGAACCTCAGTGCAAAATGGCGGCTCTAGAAAGACGTCCTCACTCTTTGATTGGGACGATGTGACGGAAAACTTGACATTCATTGTTAACACTTTAGCTCTCTCAAACATTTTCTGTTTTCCACCAGAGATGCAGAAAACACCTGAATGTGACAAATGTATTGTCTCCGTTCGCCAGCTCTCTACGGGAGCAACAAACATACGGCAAACTACTGAATGGAGCCAGGAAGCGAGAGCTGGTCCTCAGTAGTCGGCTCCAACACTTTAACTGGTTTTGGGGGAAAATTTCTCCTTAAAATGAGACGACTGCGTTTGATGGAAACATCAGAGCGGTAGTTGGAGCAGACATCTGACAGAGACAGATGGTCTGAAGAGGAGGGTTTCTACAATTAGACCTTTAAAAGACGTTAAGTTCCCCTCCGAAGGGAATCACCATTATTCTAACAGTGAAAAAGTTTTGAGGATTTTCTCTGGTGGCTGGACTCTTACCAGACGTCTCCGAGTCTCCGAGCTGTTTGTGCTTTGACATCAGAGGAGAAATTGGCTGAACCCAAACTTCTTCTGGGACATTTTTAAAAAGTGAAGTGATCGAACACATCCGGAACAAAACTGCCATTAAACTCAAATCCCCTCTTCTTGCCATGTGAGAGAGTTAACTTTTATTTCAATCAGGACAGACTCGTATTGCATGAATGATAAGCCTTTATTACAAGTCCACAAAGTTATGAATAGTGAAGTGTTTGGTGGTTTAGACCTGACATGATGAAGTAAGGAGGAAGTGATGGCGTAGACCAGCGGTCTCAAACTCAGTTTCATCCTGAGCCACATCAGCATTATGGTCGCCCTCAAAGGGCCGGTCGTACTTGTAAGACTATATAAATATATAATGATAAATGAAAAATAAGGATGCACTTCTTGGGACTGGCGTTGAGCAATTTATTCTTCCACCAGCAGCAGCAGAGTCTATGTGGAGGCAGAAGGAAGTTACTGCTTTTATTGTGGTAGTCTGAGTAAGGTGACGTCTTATCCGTCATAAATTGAACCATTTTTACAACTGGAGAATTAATATAAATGATCAATAATCCCTCCAAAATACCACATTAAGACACAAGACCTTGAGGAGTAGTAGTAGTAGTAGCAGTAGTAGTAGTAGTAGACAGTGTAGCTAGGAAAGACACCATCCTCTGAATGCTCTAGGTCTCTAGTTACCAGGATGTAGTAGCAGTAGTAGTAGTAGTAGTAGTCAGTGTAGCTGGAAAGCCATCCATCATCTGAATGCTCTAGGTCTCTAGTTACCAGGATGTAGTAGCAGTCGTAGTAGTAGTAGTAGTAGCAGTAGTAGTAGTAGTAGTAGTCAGTGTAGCCATCATCCTCTGAATGCTCTAGGTCTGTAGTTACCAGGATGTAGTAGCAGTAGTAGTAGTAGTAGTAGTAGTAGTCAGTGTAGCTGGAAAGCCATCATCCTCTGAGTGCTCTAGGTCTGTAGTTACCAGGATGTAGTAGCAGTAGTAGTAGTAGTAGTAGTAGTAGTAGTAGTCAGTGTAGCCATCATCCTCTGAGTGCTCTAGGTCTGTAGTTACCAGGATGTAGTAGCAGTAGTAGTAGTAGTAGTAGTAGTTTTAGTAGTCAGTGTAGCCATCATCCTCTGAGTGCTCTAGGTCTGTAGTTACCAGGATGTAGTAGCAGTAGTAGTAGTAGTAGTAGTAGTCAGTGTAGCCATCATCCTCTGAGTGCTCTAGGTCTGTAGTTACCAGGATGTAGTAGCAGTAGTAGTAGTAGTAGTAGTAGTCAGTGTAGCCATCATCCTCTAGGTCTCTAGCTTGTGACATGGTTGGTACCAACTGATTCCTTCGCTCTGGCTTGAAGCTCCTACAGCCTCTGAAACTGTGGACAGTCGGGCTCGAGGGTTAAGAGTAAGTAAAGAAAGTAAAGAAAGTTAAGAGTAAAGTAAAGACAACGAGAAACCTAAACAAGTGGTTTTTATTACCCAGAGTCGTTGAGGAATCTCGTCTTCATTGATGTGCACATTTTACTGAAGAGAACCCAAATGTTTTCTACCCAATTAGCAGGAGGAGAAATCAGTTTGTTCCCGGTTTCTGACAGCAAACTAGCAGGTTAGTGGAAGAAAAAGAGCTGTAATGAGAACGTGTGGAGGCGTCTTCACATTAAAACACAGAAATAAAAGCTCTTTGATTCAGTCGCCAGGCAGCCTGGGATCACCGAGCTCCTCTGACATCAAGCTGAAATGTGTTTTCTGTCTGACTGTAACCATCCTGACCTGCCGACAGGAAGCTGGCGGTGTTGTGTTTTCACCTCGGTGACCTGCAGCTCGGACACCGCTCGCTCTGCACCAATCGATCATCACAGTTAATTGTTACGGTTATCTGATGTTCCTGAAGGGCACTTTGGAGATAATGGCAGCGATTAAAATCAGAGCTCACGTCTCTCCGTCACACACACACACACACACACACACACACACACACACACACACACACACACACACATATACCATCAAAAGGTTGAAAGCAGCATGTTGACCAGGAAATGTCACATATCAACGTATCAGGGTGGAGGTGGAGGTGGAGGTGCTGCTAGGGTTCATTATTCTCTCTGCAATAGTTTTAATAACATTGATTTCATTTATCTGCCACTTGTCAATCACACTGCCAGGCAATAACTGATTGCTCTTTTCTTTAATTTCCTCACACAATCGACTGTACGCAGATAGAGGCGACGTGACAATCAGAATATTAATCACGTCTCAGCAGAGCTACAGACATTCATAGAGGCCTGTTTAAATGAGCTGAGGTGCATTCAGGGCCTGTCCGACTGCCAGGCAAGCTGCTCATAATCTGGATGCCCAGTAAGGTGAAAGCAGCAAAGAGGTTGAAGATAGTCTCTTGATGAATCGTTGTCCCTTTGTCCCCTCAAAGGGACTGTTGTAACTGTAAGACTATATAAATATATCTACTCTTGACCATATTACAAAACTGCCTCTGCATTTGATTATTATTAGTTCTAATAATAATTTATTTGATAACTAGCTCTGAAAGCAGAAGTCTAGGAAAAATAATTGCAAGCAGAAATATTGTACAATTTATTTAAAAAAAGAGTTCAGTAACAAAAACACATGCTTGTGATCAATATATCTGCATGTAGACACAAAAATACTGTATTTGGACACACAACCACATTTCTATGTTATTATAACATAAATCCATGAATTTATGAGATTCAGAAACCCTCATCATTACTCATCTATCAAAGATCAAAATATCTCTCTAGTGAATAATAAAGGTCTTTTTTTACCATCACATTTATTCCATTGGCTTAGTTTAACTTTGTGGTGGGAGTTGAGAGGGGCAGAACTCTAGTCCAACAGATCAATGAGCTCTGATCTAACGTTCAGTCTGTGGCGTATAAACTGTTAGTGATCAGCAGCTGATCAGCTGAGATCATGTGGTAGATGACAGTGGTGTGACAGTGTTTTACTGCCTCGTAGTAAAGAAGACATACCGGCTGGTCTCCATCAACCACTAACATGGATCCTCTTTCTGTCCTTCCCTCTGCTACAACTTTGCTTTTCTTGGACATTTTACGACTCCGTCACTCGGTTAGAGCGCCGCTGCTGGAAACCGCTGATATTGAGACGCTTCAGTGTGAATGTAATGAAATGGAGATGCATTGTGGGACATGTACTTTGTGGACACGGTACTTCCGTAAGGCGGCATAAAATTATGTGATAAGCATAATATATTCTTTGCGAGCCTTCGCAGCCTTGAGATTGACACATACTTTAAATACGTCAGACCAGGTTTTTATTGCTGAATCGCCAACAAAGCGTCCGACCACACCTCATTTTAAGACCAACACTCCTGTACTTGCACAAGATGGATGCCCATCACCCACTAAGATCATTTTTAACAGGCAGAGTTAGTGAACAGTGTAAGCAGGAGCATTATTATTTTATCACAGTTCATCCATATTTCAACCTTTATTAGTTTATGTCTATATAATACACAATATCAAAGGTTAAAATGAGAAATACGGATTAAGCCTTTAAGCATCTGTGATCAGGAAAGGACAATTTCTTGTATATGTAACCTTCTATATGATTTATCATATTTATTAATAAGGTGCATTATTCATTGTATAATTCACAGCCCACATGGTAAAGTCATGTGGATAAATATTTCATTAGCATGTCTAAACTTGAATGTGCTGCTGGCAGAAGTGGCTGCAGTCCCAGCAGCCTACTTACTGGTTGGCTGGGGGGGTTGGTGGTGGTGGTGGTGGTGGTGGGGGGGGGTGGTGGGGGGGTGGATGGGGTGAAGGTTGAGTCGTGAACGTTGTGTTGCCGTTCTCTGAAGATGAGGATGTGGTCGGCCATCTGGAGGGGACGGCCGCTGTCAGACGTCCAGCTGGTGGTGATTTATCTCAACCTTGTTTTTATTCTCCGGCGAGGGCCGCCGTGACCTTTGACCTCCCCGTCTTTCAATTGCCTCACTGTCTTTATTGGTTAGTCTCCTCCCTCCTGCTCTTCAGAGGCCAGCTCCATCTTTAATATGACCCACATAATATTTCAGTCCATCTCTCAGCATCCGGCAGGGGGTCCAGGGTCCAGGACCGGACCCCCTTTAATACTACAACAACAACAAAACCTCTAGAAGTCAGTGAACAGGTTTCACTTTAAACATGTAATTAATTAATCGGTTAAATTTACATTATATCATGAGGACTGTCAATTGATTAAAGAAGTTAATCGCAATTAACTGCATGGTTGTCTGTAGTTAAACATGATTAATCACATATTTTTCATCTGTTCAAAATGTCCCTTAAAGAAGGATTCTTTAAAATCCTCATCCATCATTTAAACTTTATATTTTAAAGAAAATAATAAATTGGAAGTGGTCTGAATCACTGGCTATTAACGTGTCTTCCATCGCTTCACTTCATTGTTTCACACAAAGTCAATTTTAATGCCGGTGATATTCAGTATTTTTCTAATTGACGTCAAATTTCGTGTTCAGACTCAAACCGACTGTGAATGTTCCTACTAACGATCAAAGACTGCCCATTAGTGCTGTCAATCAATGTAAAATATTTAATCACAATTAATTGTATGATTGTCCACAGTTAAGTGCAATTAATCACAAATTAATCTCACATTTTTATCAGTTCAAAATGAACATTAAAGGCAGATTTGTCAAGTATTTACTCCTCTTATCAACATGTTAGTGGACAAATATGCTGCTTTATGTAAATGTATGTGTATATTTATTATTATAAATCAATACCAACACTAATTAATGGCAGATATTGTCCAGAAACCCTCCCAGGTTCTGACTTTAGCATCAACAATCTGCTCCAATCAGAACATGGCAAACTGCAGCCCAACAGGCAACAACAGCTGTCAGTGTGTCAGAGTGCTGACATATATATATATATTATATAAGAGCAACTGGAACGCCTCAGTTTCCCCTGAGGATCAATAAAGTATTTCTGCTTCTGATAAACTTGATAGTGAATTACATTTTGAGGGAAACATATTTTGTGACATTTTGTTTTTCACACATCAAAGATCTGTTTGTAAAGAGTCTGCATCGGAAAAAACACCAGACCGCTGTTTCGGACTAAAAGTTAACGTTCACTTATTTATTACACGGTCGTGTTGAATGCTCAGATCTGATTGGTCAATCACAGTGTTACACGGTCTGTTATTTCTTCATAGCAGACTGTTGCTATGTATAACAGACCATTGCGATGTTTAACTGACCGTTGCTAGGTATAACAGACCGTTGCTATGTATAACAGACCATTGCTTGTTTAACTGACCGTTGCTATGTATAACAGACCGTTGCTATGTTTAACTGACCGTTGCTAGGTATAACAGACCGTTGCTATGTATAACAGACCATTGCTATGTTTAACTGACCGTTGCTATGTATAACAGACCGTTGCTATGTTTAACTGACCGTTGCTAGGTATAACTGACCGTTGCTAGGTATAACAGACCATTGCTATGTTTAACTGACCGTTGCTATGTATAACAGTTATTATAACAACCGTTGCTATGTATAACTGACCGTTGCTAGGTATAACAGACCATTGCTATGTTTAACTGACCGTTGCTAGGTATAACAGACCGTTGCTATGTTCTACCTTTTTAACTGACCGTTGCTAGGTATAACAGACCATTGCTATGTTTAACAGACCGTTGCTATGTATAACAGACTGTTGCTATGTATAACTGACCGTTGCTAGGTATAACAGACCGTTGCTATGTTTAACTGACCGTTGCTAGGTATAACAGACCGTTGCTATGTGTAACAGACCGTTGCTATGGGCACAGTTCTGATGTTGGACAAAACTTGTTAGTAGAAATACTCACAGCTGGTTTTAGTCTGAATGACATTTGATGTCAATTAGAAAACGTGTGAATATCATTGGCAGTAAATTTGACGTTCTGTGGATTCATCGAGGTTAAAAACAGAAGTGAAACAATAGAAGAACCTCTAATAGCCGATGATTCAGACCAACGTGTCATTAACGTCACAGTCCAGCTGACAGCACTTTCTTATTACAACCATTTATTATCAATCAGGGCTCCGTGGCGGCTGCTCAGCTGGTGAAACGGCATTGAACAAGCACAGTGAGCTTCCAGTCCTCAGAAATCAGAGTCAGTTTTAAATCCATAACTTTAATATTTCACCTCATTACAAAACACCAACAATCACCTGAACACGGTTTGGTGGGAGGTTTTATTCCTGTGATGATAGAAGAGATGCAGCCAAACAGCTCAGTTTATATCTCTGTGTACTCTGGATGCTGTTTCCCTCCCTGAACGCTCCACTAGCTCAGAGCTGAGATAAATCACCCTGCTCTGAGCGTTGTATAGGTTTAAATTAGCTTTTTCTAAAACCTCGCGGCGTAGCTTTAAACATTTATTGACAGTCGCGACCCGGCCAGACAAGCAGTGTTTTACTGTGAGTAGATTCATCCGGTGATGAATTCAGCTGGTTTTCACCGCAGGACGGCGACTGTTACATTCCAACTGGACGTCCGCCGAATGTTTTCTCGTCAGCGCTGAGAGGTGATTGATGGATCTATTTTCTCTTTGCGTGGCCTGTCTGATAAGCGTAAAGACTATCTGTCGGGAGTGAGAGCTGTCTCCCGCTCCAGTACGCCACACTCAATAGGAGGGGAGGGAACGACCGCTCGGCCTCCAAAAGTACACCTCGGAGCAGATGAACTCGGGCGAGTCATTATGTCATTGATCCCCGGAGCATTTAACCAGCAGGCAGAATCCACTACGGTCCAGACTCTCCCATTGATCCATGCGGTTACGTAAGGTGACAAATCGAATGGTGTGCACGCCGGCACCGAAGCACACCTCTGGTCTGTCCGTCCGTCCAGACCGGAGGACGGCTCATCCCTCGGCTGACTGTTGCCTATCAGCTTAGAGACAACAGGGATATGAGGTGGATTTAACAGGGAGTCCTGGTGCGACGACCGCTCTGAGCCAACAACCAGCACTCATCAGGCAACATTAGCCCCAACCGACTGTGTTGTAACACTTATAGGTTATATGTTATAATTGTTATTTAAAGGAGTTTTTAATCAGTCACACCAATATCAAACAAGTCCATCCATCCATCATCAGCCACTTATCCAATTAGGGCTGGAGCCAGTCCCACGTGGTACTGGACTAAGGTGGGGTTCACGCTGGACAGGTCACTGGTCCATTGCAGGGCTGGCACCCAGGCAGACCTGGACATTATACAACCTGAGGACCAGAACCAGCCACATGATGGTCCTTCGGCAGCTCTCAGACAAACCACACAATTTTACTTATGAAGCTAAAATAAAGAAGTAAAGAAAACAGCTTTTGTTTTGAAATGCTCATGTATTGTTAGTGTGCTTCTTCCTGTCTCAATTAACATTGATGTAAACTGACCAGAGTGATTTGAAGTAGCCTCACCTGCTGCGGAGACTCGTCTATAACAAGTCCTGGACTGAGAAGTATTATTTCATGGAGGCTGGTGGTAAAGCTGTGAGCTTAGTTTACAACAAACGTGTGTATTCAAAGAAAACAACTAGAACGTCACTTTGAGACTAAACCTGCAGAAAGATCCAGAAAGCTGTCTGGAGATGAGAAGGAGAGGACAGCCGAGGGGCTGCTGGCTGAGAGACTGAAAGCAGAGAGGAACCACAGCAGGAGAGGGAAGGGTTCAATGTTAAGTTAAATGTTAAATGTAAGTGTTAATGTTAAGGTAAATGGTAAATAATAAAAGGGTTGAGATTCAGTTCCATTCACTCAGTGTTGTTGAACTTGTTGGCATCGACACAGGTCAAGGAAATATTTGACTAAAATGACAGAAATGTTCAATATAATCAGATTTAACAGGACTAAGAGAGATTATACTTTGAGTAAAATCAAATTACTTTTTGGCGACAAACATTTAGGTTGTTCAGTAAAACTTGACTAAAACTGCGAAGGATAAAAATGACTGAAATGTGACTAAAACTAAGTGTTTTCATCTTCAGACTAAGACTAGATCCAAAAGAGCTTCCAAAATGAAGACAGCGTTGCGTTAGCAGAGCGCCCAGTTTGTCGCCTACAGGAGCTAAAGGGCGATTCCGTGCGTCGGTATCCAACGCCGAGGGGCTTTTACCAGCTGTGTAGTTTTTCTGGTGTGTAATGAGCGTTACAGGCTCACCTACAGTACCTTCACTATGCGTTTGAACCGTTCAGATTCTGTTGTAGTGCTCAGAGCAGCCTCGGGCCTGTTGATCAATCCGGTCCTGCTTCCCCAGATCATCCATCCAGGTTCCCGCTCATGTTGGCAGTCAAAGCAGCTGTGATTTCTGGGCTTTCAGTGTTCTTTCCTGACATTTTTTTTTTTTTTTTTATCAATAAAGGATTGATTTTACCTGCAGTTTCATACAGATATCAGAGTTGCTGGTTCCCCTGGCTGCCTCGTCTCTGTAGAGGTCTCTCTCATATCTGTTTCCCGCCGCCGAGGCCGCGGGACGGCTCGTGTTCAGAGATGCTGTTTCACTTTGAATGGCGGGAACACAAAGAGAATGGCTGCTTTGACTCGTGTCTATATTTAGCTGTGCTCTTACCTAATAGATTGGGGGATTTTAGAGGATATAGATGGTTGGGATGTTTGATCTCTCAGACTGGAAGTCATCTTAAGGATGCTCAGCTCAGTGTTTTAGCTTCCTGTCATTGAGTAACTACAGGAGACATTTTGTTGTTTTCTGTTGTTACAGATTTACATGATTCTCTGTTAATCGTCAGTAAAGCCCAGATTTTTTGTGATGGATCTAAAGATGATCTTTCCAGATGTTCCTGTGGTGTGAGGTGTGTCAAGAGAAGTCCATCCTGGCCGTAGATTTCAAATGGTAAATATGCATGAAATATTCACAAAATTTAATTCATTCAGTTTTCATTCATCGTCAACCGCTTATCCCGTTAGGGGTCGTGGGGGGCTGGAGCCGATCCCAGCTGGCATTGGGCGAAGGCGGGTTCACCTGGACAGGTCGCCAGTCCATCACAGGACACATAGAGACAGACAACATAGAGACAGACAACCATTCACGCTCACATTCACATCTACGGGACATTTAGAGTCATCAATTAACCTAAATTGCATGTTTTTGGACTGTGGGAGGAAGCCGGAGTACCCGGAGAAAACCCACACTTACACGGGGAGAACATACAAACTCCACACAGAAGAGTCCCAAGCCGGAATCGAACCTGCGACCCTCTTGCTGTGAGGCAACAGGGCTAACCACTGCACCACCGTGCAGCCCCACAAAATTTAATAGGCCACGTAATTGTGAAACAGGAAGTACACAATGGTGAACGTCACAGCAGACTTTGTCCACTGCTCATGTCCTCTGTGAAACCAGAAGTCAAAGTTGATTTGTTTGTCACGTTAACTGCTTCCAGTGTTATTTAAACCCAAACCGCCATCATTTCCTAAATCAGACTAAATGGATCTGTTGCCTAAACCAAGTCGATCTTTTCCTAGAAAACCTAACTAAGTAGTTTTGTTTTGAAAAGACAGGAGTGAAAACTGTCCCATGTGTGACGTGTTGCTGGACATTCCCAGGAAAAAGCACAAAAATACGCAGCTGAAAGTTGCTGGTTTCTGTGCTGCTCTGTGCAGACTCCCAGAGCTTTTAACTAGACACTGGACATATACTGGAGGATGTTTTGGAGGCCTTCCTGTTGGAGGCGGTGGTCATATTTAGTGATAATAACGTGGTTCATTTGCTACCTGAATCTGTGCAGCAGCAGCTTCAATGTGCAGCGAAGCAAATGTTTGGTGTTTTCGCTCCCACTTCATGTAGTGATTGGTCAGCAGCAGAGGTGAGAACAGCTGTGTGCACAACTATTTGTGTCACTTTTCAACAACCTACAGACTCTGGTATATTTTTCAAACAGCTATTGGTTCACCTGAGGACTCTCTGCTTCTCTCAGTCAGCCAGCTGCAGCAGTGATTCATTTATAACCACAGTCTGCTGTCATTTGTGGGTTGAAGCTTCCCAGTATAAACCTTCCACTGAGGAATAATTTAGACTGAAGCACTCTCGTCCCGGCCTGAACGTCATCAGATGGAGAGCCGTCAGTGTGGAGGCTGCGGTGGAGACGGACCAGCTGAGGAAGAAGAGCTGCCAGAGTCAGATCTGTGCTTTTAAAAAGCTTTCATGCCCAGACGCATGTTTACACGGTCCTGCCTCACTGAAACATTCACAGCTAAATGCACTCGTAAAAGCTCTACTTGAGACCTAAATACACCCATAAAAGAAGCTATTATTCTCAAAGGGAGAGCTCTCTGAAACACTCAGAGATCTTTTATCTGACTTTGTTAAAGATCTAAAAGACGAGCTGTGGTTGGAGCTTTAAAGTGGAGTTATTTCTCCCAGTAATGGCTCCAGTTGTTGGGCGAACGCCTTCTGCACATGCCGATGACATTTGGCCGAGCAGTAATGAGCAGAGCGAACGGAGCGCCGCTGTTGGGCAGGACAGCGCCGCTCACAACAGCCCGGTCTTAATTTTCCTCTAATCTCCCTCCCTCACCTTGGCGCCCAGCTCTAATCGCTGCACGAGGAGGAAGCCAGCGTTTAAATGAAGCAGCTTACTGAGTGATTAGGAAAAGGTAAATTATTCATTACAGAATGTGGAATCATAGAGCAGGCTTTGGTGGAGGGCGAGCGAGGTCTGGTTTCTCTCTCCTGGAGCGAGACCACACCCCTTCCTCCGCCACTGATGGCAGCTAGGAGGAACCTGAGAGGAGCCATGACGGGGTTAGAGATCCGAGACATCCAGGTAACAAACAACCAGCTTGAGGGCAGCTTGGTAGCTCACATCCCGGTTTCCTCTTGTGCTGATGATGGGCGGCACGGTGGTGCAGTGGTTTCCTCCCCAGGCTCAAATCCGACTCGGTGAAACAGAAGGGTTCTCCAGGTTCTCCAGGTTCTCCAGGTTCTCCAGGTTCTCCAGGTTCTCCAGGTTCTCCAGCTTCCTCTCACAGTCCAAAGCAGGTTAGGTTAATTCTAAGTGAATGATGACTCTAAATTGCCCGTAGGTGTGAATGTGAGCTATGTCTCAGCTCTGTGATGGACTGGTGATCTATGTATGCCTTTTTTTTTCCGATTTTAAAATCTAGTTTTTAACACCAGAATTGATATATTTGCTTCAAGGTATGAAGTCTGCTGTGACGTTCACCATTCATATCCGTTCGGTCTCCGTCGACCAGAACAAACCTCAGACAGTATTAAAGGATGGAGGGTGGGCGTGGATCCGACCTCCACCCTCCATGTTAAATCCAGCCTGGTAAACACTACACATCCAGTAAAGGAGGGAAACACTTTGGAAAAGCAGAGCTAGACATCACGGCTAAAGCTGCACGCTAACTCCGTCACTGACGGGAAACGTCATCGTACGGCGGTAACGTGCGGTCCGGCCGGCCGTCGCTCTCATCTCTGTGGTCCGACGGGCCGACGCTACGACTGTAGAGCTCCATATACTGACATTTATGTTAAATGCATTCAGACGGCCCCGATGGAGCTGACCATGGATGGATAAAGAGAACGGAGCTGACGGAGAGCTAGAGACCACCTTGGAGAAGTTAGAGGAAGTAGACACCTGGGACTACGTCTGCTTTTCAAAATAAAGTGTTAACAGACAAAATCCATCTATGGAAATCAGACTGATGGATTATATTCAGCAGAAGTATAAAACATTACATGTCCGTTATAAATTAAAGAGAAGAATGGTCCTGATGTATTTGACTTCAGGACATCTCTGACTACATGTATGCTGAAAACATTTTACTGGATTCATTTAGAGATTTTACAAAGTAAAAGTGTCTGATTTAACTTTTCCCACCGTGGTCTAAAAATTGCAATACATTTCAAACGGGCACCCAAGTATGGTAGTACTGAATCAGTATGTAGGTGAATCATGCCAGACCTACTTTCTGGTATTTTGGCCTTGAAAACATCCTCTGAGTCTTGATTGATCCCAGCAGCTCACTGTGGGGAGTTTTCAGCCCACTTTCTTAAAGTTGTGGTCAGAACCCCTGTGGGTGGTCCCCTCATTTGCAGGCAGCGTCACAGGAGATCTCTGAGGGCGATCTCTGAATGTTTTTCAGACCCGAGCCTGTTTTCCATGAGAGGCCAGTGAAGTGTGAAAGCTGCTGTCAGACTCAGGTGTGGTCCGGTCTCTGATTCCCCTCAAACTCTGGTCCAGTAAAGCTCTGATTGCCCAGGAGTCCAGACCAGGCTGACTGCTGGTTGGATAGTGCACAGGAGTAGTTTGTGTTACCTTTGTTGGGGTTTAGGTATAATGAGAAGGTGTTTTTCCTTTGAGTCTGCATCCTGACAGGAAGTTGGGTGAACCAGTCAGCTTGTTTGATGTGCAGGTCAACACTTTGTTGAGACGTGGGAGGTGTGCACTTCAGCTCCTTTGTGGCCTAGAGAAACCAGTAACACTGTTAAAATGTACAAGCGCTTTAACATAAATTGTTGCAGCAGTTTTTGTGTTGATACCATTTGTTGCACAGATTTGGTGCTAAATTGAACCATTTTTACCACTGAAGAATTGATAAAAATGATCAAAAATCCTCCAAAATACCACATTAAGACACCAAGACTTTGAGAAACACCATAGAAGAATCTGTGAAGGTTCTCATTCATCCAGGTCATATTCATTCTGGCAAAAAAATCGAATCGAAGGCAACTGGACTTAGATTTGTCTCTGAAGACGTTTCGGCCCTTATCCAAGTGGCTTCATCAGTTAAAACGCTGCAGTCTGACTAGTCCCCACTAGTCTGACTTGTCCCCACTAGTCCCCACTAGTCTGACTAGTCCCCACTAGTCCCCACTAGTCTGTCTAGTCCCCACTAGTCTGACCAACAGTGGAGTTAGACCTCTGTGGAAGTGTCCGCCCCTTATTCTCCTAAGACAATAGTTCATTAGTGGAGTTTCACCTGTGTGAGTGAGTCCCACTAGTGGACGACAGTCGTTAAGGATTCAGTGGGGCTTTACTTCACCATAGAAGAAGACATGCTGGGATTTGGGATCATTTTTTTTTTTTTACATTTGGAGATTTCTTCATTTTTCATTGATTGGATGTTGATCACTAGTGTTGTGTAAAGGTCTCAGAAACCCCCTGATAGTCAGTGTAGCTAGTAGTACTACTACTAGTAGTAGTAGTAGTCAGAGTAGCTAGGAAAGACCCCATCCTCTGAATGCTCTAGGTCTGTAGTTACCAGGATGTAGTAGTAGTAGTAGTAGTAGTAGTCGTCGGTGTAGCTAGGAAAGACCCCATCCTCTAATGCTCTAGCTCTAGAAGAGAGACCTTTATTAGCCCACAGGTTCAATACCTCTTGTTAACACACATGCACATACAGGACCCATATACATGCATTAATGGAGAGATTTAGAGTGAGGTCCTAAAAACCCCCCAGCAGTTGAGGATTTGCTGCCTTGCTCAGGGGCACCTCGGCAAGAGGTAAACTGGCACCTCTCCAGCTACCAGTTCACACTCAGTTCTTGGTCATGTCGGGACTTGAACCAGTGACCCTCCGGTTCCCAAGCCAACTCCCTACAGACTGAGCTACTGCCGCCCCTCTAGTTACCAGGATGTAGTAGTAGTAGTAGCAGCAGTAGTAGTAGTAGTAGTAGTAGTAGTAGTCCCCCCCCCCCCCCCCCCCCCCCCCCCCATGGGGACTAACATCATCACACATGAATCCAGTTGGACTCATTGATCCACCAAGGTCTCAGCTGCTTTATGGGGTTCAGGACTGGTTAGGGACCCAGTATGCAGAAATACTCAGATACACCATTTAGAGGAGGAGACAATAACACAGTTATACTGACTGGGACTATCATAAAGTGGGTGTGTGTAAAGGGGAGACTGGTGGGGACCCAGAGAACCCATTTACATCCACACATCTGGAGGTCAGAGGTCAACGACCCCTTTGAAGATGGACGTGACAGTGTTTCCTCAACAAAATTTAGCCTAAGTGTATGATTTTGCCTTCATCCTGACAAACCAGCATGACCAGCGGCCTCTTCTTTGGTTGGTATCGATGGACTCCAGCGTGTTTTAGCCTCATTCCTGTGAAAGCCAACACAACATGGTTGGTAGATAGATTCCCGCTACAACCTCTGAAAGACAGAATAGCAACCGGGCAGAGCAAGCAAAGTCCTGAGTCTGCAGGAGTGTGTTACAGCTGCTGGGTGTCCCTCAGTGGAGGACCGTCAGTATCACCAGCGTCTGCTGTGATCTGTACCAGTGTGAAGCAAAATGTCCTGAGTCAGTGTTTCCTGGAAGAGATTAAAAAAGCAACGGCCACCGCAGAGCCGAGGAGAACAAAGAAATAAGTCAGAGGAAGTCATTAATCAGCCTGAATGGTTCCTGCTTCTCTACTGGAAGTGACCTCGTCTTGGAAGTGACTGCTATCTGCTTTGGTTTTTCGGCGGAGGTTAAGTGAATGCTCGCGATCTGCGACTCTCCATCATGAAACAATAATAAAAGCTCAAAAAGCGGCGTGCACCAAGATCACCCAAAGTCAGCGATGTTGTTTTAGCGTAATGGGCCGGTGAGCGTGAGAATAATTACTTAAATCCCAGAGGATCTGCATGAGGAAAGCTAGATAAATGTACGGCTGTTTCTAGTTTTACTCACCCCGAGCAGCGAGCCGCAGGCCCGGCCTAGATTACAAACGTTTGTAATGGGGTAATAATTCATGAGAAAAATAGTTTTGCTCTCTCGTCGAGTTTATTTTACCCGCTACCAGAGAAATGGGACATTTTAAAAGTGGAAGCGTCATAATGAGAGGTATTAGTTCACTTCAGGCAGCTGTTTTCATGGGTTATTAGCAGAAAATGAAATGGAGGAAGAGTGGTGGGTAAACACTGGTAGTGTAATCATATATAAGAGCTCCAGATTCTGCTGGGACCACACGTGCAGTCAGACCTCATTAAGCTCGACTTGTTTCTGGAGGTTTTGCTGCATCTCTTATACTTGTGCGTCAGTGTTTGAAGACTTCCTGATCTCTTCTGTCGGTCGCCGCCTCGCCGACACTGCCGTTGTTTTACTGCTCAAACAGCAGCAACTCTGAGATGAGTGATTCTACGGCAGCCGAGGAGGTTTTCCTCTCACATCGCTGGTAGACGAGTGAAGCCGATCCAGGACCTCAGGGCCTGGATCCTGCCGCTACAAAGGGCCTATTGAGTCAGCTCATTAATTCACAACCTTAAAGGCAGCGACTGATAGTAGAAAATATTCCCGCGTGTGTGAAGCCTTCCCTGCAGTATATCTCCGTGGGTCGTTTTAACACCCAGCATGGAAACTGTCACTTTGAATTAGGATGTTTTTAATTGCACATGTTCACTCAACCAATCACTCCCCTGCCAGACATTATAGGAAAATGGATGACTAATTATAGGTGGAGTCATATATGGAGTTTAGAAATGGCTGGATGAGCCCTGCTCAGATATCATCATTCATTCCTACAGTATATCACAACTGCCTGGATTTAATTAGTGGATTAATCACATTGGTTTAAGGACACAAATCTGTTACTGAATTAGCTGAAAAAATAAAGTCTTTGCCCCAGAAGTAAAATCAAGTTTTATTGTTTAACAAACTCCTGCATGTCCAATATTCATGTTGTCAGTTAGTTAAATAAGGAAGGAACAAGGTGAAGAAGGAAATAAAGGAAGAAGGAAAGAGGGAGGGAAGAGGAGTAAGGTTAGGAGGGAGAAAGAGAGATGTTAGTCTTTTTTTATATTAAACCATCTGAGAGCCACAGGATCGTCTTTCAGAGGCTGTAGCAGGTTCAGGTTTAGAGCTAGAATGAAGGTACCGATACCTCAGAACACCTAGAAAGACAGAAAACCTCAGGAGTCCATCGATACCAACCAAAGAAGAGGCCGCTGGTCATGCTGGTTTGTCAGGATGAAGGCAAAATAAATACATTTAGGTGAGGAAACACTGTCACGTCCATCTTCAAAGGGGTCCGTTAACCTCTGACCTCCAGATGTGTGGATGTAAATGGGTTCTCTGGGTCCCCACCAGTCTCCCCTTTACAGACATGCCCACTTTCTGATAGTCCCAGTCAGTAGAACTGTGTTATTGTCTCCTCCTCTAAATGGTGTATCTGAGTATTTCTGCATACTGGGTCCCTAAACAGTCCTGAACCCCATAAACTGGGTCTCAGTGTAAAGCTGAGACTCTGGTGGATCAATGAGTCCAACTGGATCTGTGTGATGATGTTAGTCCCCATAGGAGCCATTTCATTGATCACTGTATAAAATGACCTGTGGTGACCTCTAGGATACTACAACTACTACTACTACTACTACTACTACTACCTCTGGGATACTCACTACTACTACTACTACTGCTACTACTACTACTACTACTACTACTACTACATCCTGGTAACTAGAGACCTAGAGCATTCAGAGGATGGGGTCTTTCCTAACTACACTGACTACTACTACTGCTGCTACTACTACTACTACTACTGCTACTAGTACTACTACTAGTACTACTACTAGTACTACTAGCTACTCTGACTATCAGGGGGTTTCTGAGACCTTTACACAACACTAGTGGTCAACATCCAATCAATAAAAAAATACAGGAATCTCCAAGTGTTGTGTGTTGTGATCTGAAATCCCAGCAGGTCTTCTTCTATGGTGTCTTTATATCAATTCAAAAGTGGTGGAAAAATGGTTCAGTTTAGCACCAAATCTGTGGAACAAATGATAAACAGAGCATGAGGATGGACATCATATACTTCTATCATTATGTGATCAACCATTATATGCTTTCACTATTTATTTCAGTTAATCAATCAAGGTTTATTTTTGATTTATGACTAGAACAATTTGAGTTCACAGACTGACAGTGCTGATCCTCTTCTATGAGACATCTACTGTTTCCCCCTAAAGACGCCCTGGACCCCCTAAAAGGAGGCTACAATTTTTTTTGACTGGGGACCCCAATACATTGGGAAAACAATGATATGTAGTTGTTCGGAACAAAGTGATCGACACAATCATGAAAAAAGATGGTAGAAATGATAAATGAACGAATAAAACACCAGTGAGATATGACAGAAAGTAGACCTGTGGGGTCTACGGGACCCTCGTCGGTAGGATGAGTGTTTAACGGTTCAGCTGGTAATACTGCTTCATGAAACACAGCTCATATCTGTGTTGAGAATAGTATAATTGCTTTCAAATGTAGAAGAGGAAAAGCAGAAAATCTGAAATGAATAATCAGAACCTGAAGACGGCACCTCTGTTTCTTTCCCTGAGTAAATCAGTGATTCTCCTCTTCTGCTGAGAGGAATGACTAATTATCCTGTGAGTGATGGTCAGAGACGGCTGGCTAATTCTTCGAGTCTCGCCACATATATCATCATCCGGTTGCCGAATAGATCGTAACTCTTTGCTCGTCGTGCTCGGCATTAACGAGCAGGCGTGTTTCTGTGAGGAAAACCATCAGTGAGTTAATCATGTCTGCAGCAGAGCAACGCCCACCTCTGATTGGCTGTTGCAGGAGGACGCGGTGATTCAACACAAACACCCACAAAATGACACCTGTAATCTTTATCATCATCATCTGTTCCGGTGAGCAGCATCTCATTCATCGCTCTGTGATGTGCGGTGGGGATATCGCCCGTTTCCTGCTCTAAAAAATAATTACAAAATTGATGACTTTTTAATTTTGATGTTTATTGGATTGGTCACAGCTGTGAGGGATGGGAAGTACTGGGAAAGATGACCAGGCAGATAAACGTGTGGTTTCGGGTGAAACACTAGGACACTACTGGATCAGCCACTTGGACTGTTGTCAGGCTTTTAGATAGATGTTATCAGTTGCTGTAAGCCCCATAGATGTGGCTCAGTAGGGGCTTACTACACCCACTAATGGGTTTTTATCATCTATTCACATGGCAGATCACAGAAAGAAGGACAGTGGCCTCTACCAACCGTAGTAATTATGACCGAGGCAGAAGTCAGGCGCTGTAGTATAGACGACATAAAAATCCATAAATGGTGGAGGTTGTGGATGATGAATGGGACACCGAGGCGAGGTTTTCACTCAGTAGACTGGGGTTCTGATCCCATGTGAAACCAGCAATGAGTTGGCGTCTTTGTGTTATTTTAACCCAAAACAATGTTGTAGTTTTGTCACCTAAACCTGAAGAAGTTGTAGTTTTATTGTCTAGACCTAAAGAAGTTGTAGTTTTATTGCCTAAACCAAATGAAATATTAATTTTATGTCCTAAACCTAAAGAAGTTTTAGTTTTGTTGCCTAAACCAAAACAAGTTGTAGTTTCACTGCCTAAGGAAGTTTTAGTTTTGTTGCCTAAACCAAAAGAAGTTGTAGTTTTATTGCCTAAACCTAAACGAGTTGTAGTTTTATTGCCTAAACCAAAAAAAGTTGTAGTTTTATTGCCTACAGAATTTGTAGTTTTATTGCCTAAACCTTAAGGAACTTGTAGTTTTGTTTGCTAAACCTAAAGAACTTGTAGTTTTACTGTCTAAACCTAAAAAAGTTGTAGTTGGTCTGGTCCATAGCTTGGAGCCTTAAAGCAACTCTTAGATCTTTTTTAGGACAAGGTAGTTGGTGGTGGTTGGTGTCGGTCCGACCGACTACACAGCAGCTCTCGGGTACACGGGACGGGACACGGGATTGGTTTCCTCTAGAGGGGGCGTGTGCTGTGTGTTGCCTGTTCAGACCAAAATGTCAAGTCATTTTCAGATAATGAAAGAGAGCTCACTCATGCTCCTCAGGTGATTAACTATTTAATATATTTTAATAACCCCCTGACCTTTTCTTATAACTAACCTCAGGACCCACTTTACATGTTCAGCCCCACTGAGACTCTGACACATTCGCACCAAGAGCAGAGCAAAACGCTGTGTGATTACATAGACTCACTGCAAAGAGACTGATGGATGCAAATTTGAAGTGGGCGACACGAATGTTGCAAATGGCATGAACTGTGAATGACGAGCACACAAAATACTTGTCATTTGTGTATTTGTGGGAGTTGAAATATTTCATGTAATTTGTGTGTCACTGATGAAATCCTCTCAGAGTTGAGATCCTACTCCTGTGCTCACCGCCGTCCTGACGTTGTTGAATCATAAATGGAGGAAATAAATATTGTCTGTGGTCACCCAGAGCTATGATAGTACATCACATCTGTCCAGAGACCAGAACCACTGACGGTCTACGGTAGAAACAACAACGTCTATGTGACTTTATGTTGAGTGTTGATGGAGCAGCTGCAGAGCCTGGTTCTGATCCAACCAGACTCCATTCAGAAAACAAGCATTTTAACAGTTGTCTGCTTGTCATCTTGCAGACAGACCTGACAGAGCATCAGTTCAGATTGTTTACTGATCAGCATCATGATGGAGTCATTTCAGCATCATCTGATCTGGTTATTGATATTAAATCTCAGCTCAGTCTGTTTATTGTGGGTTCATAGCTCAGTAGTGATCCAGTCAGTGTGATGTACTGGATGTGAATACAGCTCACCGCCGGCTGATGTTATGAACTCAGACATGATGCTGTTTGGTTTTCTGACATATCTGGACTTCACCAACATGTACAACATTTCCTCCATGGTTGATAGCATAAAATGGTGGAAAGAAAAATTGTTGGTATCTGTGGAGACAAGCTCCTTCTGCTCTCTGGCGTGTCCAACATGAATCAACACAAATGGTATCGGCGGTCCGACTCTCCAATGCTCTTTTGGGGTACAGTTAACGTTTCAGTCCAGAGGGGGCGCTAACAGGGTTTTGCACTGTCAGAGTTATTGGTTTGTGAGGATTCCTGACGAGACAGATTTCAGTCCTGGTTTCAATTTCACTGGCTGGATTTAATTTAACCTGCCAGTTGGTGTGGTGGATGCTACGTGGAAAACTATTCCCGTTGGAGACATTCCCCTGGATCTGCCACAACACATTGTGTGTGCACCCTCAGCAGTGAGCAATTACTCAGTTGGAGGAGTCTTTTTATTCATTTGGTTGTGTACTGGCTTCTATTTTTATGTTTTGACAGAGTTTAGGAGGGAATGAGATACTTGTTTTACTGAGGATTACACATTGACATATCAATGCTCAGTGGGGATGAACCAGAGCTGAACCAGGTGAGGAAGGAAAACAAAATGAAAAGCCTCTAAAACAACCTGTCATCTCCTTTATACAGTACATATAATCCTTCTTTTCTCAGGCAGCTGCTCTCCTAAATACCCAGAATGCTCTTCACCGTGGCGTACTGAACCCAGGCCGGGTTATGTTGTACAGGAGAGCACATCAGTACCATCAGCACTGGGAGGCGTCAGGCGCTTTCGTCCTCTGTCCTGTTTGGGACTGAAACTACTTTGTCCTGGTTTTGTGGTCCCCCCCCCCCCCCCGCCCTGCCCTGCCCCTCCTCGCGGCTCATTGCGAGGCGCTTAACAAACGAGCCCAATAGTTGCTGAGCTGTTCCTGCGACGGCGGCGGAGTCTCTCCAGGGTCACACGGGGAAGAGGATGGCTTGGGCGCCGCGTTCTTGCTGACCTATTCACTACCTGCCTCTAATGGGTCATATTTTAGCTCCTGTGGCGGTGACAAATGGCTGCGCTCTAAAAGCCCTGTCCAAGGTGCTGAAACTCGGTTGATCTATGACTGAGTCCCGCTGATAAATGCCTCCCATCAGTTTGCGCGTGACGCCGATTCATCACCTCGCTGAGGTTTGTGTTGGGAATCCATATTGGATTTTTAATGAAAGAGAATATAATGCAATTCAAAGTCAATGGGTTTGCCAATGTCCTCGCTCGTTATACACAAACACACACACCCATTAAGGTACATATACACACACAAAAAAAACAAACTGCTTGAGATTGCATTGCATTTCCCTAACGGTGTTAGAGCGCCTGCCTTGGAGGGCAGCTGCTGTAATTGTGTCTACAGCAGACCTCACACTTCTGCTGCTGTATGATTCACACAGGGACACAGCAAGACTTCTGAACCTCATCCATACAAATTACAATTTTGTTTTTCTAAGACAGTTTTTTTTTTTTTTTTTGTGGCAATAGACATTTTATAACAAAGGCTCTCAATCTTTTTTCAACCTTACAAGATAGGGAATGTCCCACGGACCCCCTCATGTACCTCCTTGGAGTAATTAGACTATTTTTTATACTTCTACAGTGGTTCCTGGTTATGTGAAAGAACAAGAGAAATTTATTAAAAATATAGCAGACGTATTAATTCTCAGAGTTATAGATTCCTTAGAACAGAACATAATCTATGAACCATTCGCCAGACAAAAATGTTGGCATGGAACGTTTCTGTAAACCACAGGATACGTTGAATGTGGACGTTTCTGAACCAAATAAAGGTTCATAAATACATTTCATATCAGCCTCGTATCGCACTTAAGGAAATGTACAATCCCACATAGTAAACACTGTGAAATGATCAGTTAGGTTTAATAACATAACAATGTAACATAACGTAACGTAACAACGTAATGAAGCAATTTACCGTAACAACGTAACATGACAAAGGTAATGTAACAAAGTAATGTAGCACCGTTACGTAGCAATGTAACATAACAACGTAACATAGTAATGTAACGTAACAACTTAACGTAACAACAAAACGTAGCATTGTAACGTAACAAACAATGTAACAGCCCAATTTAACAATGTAACGTAACAACGCATCTACTGTATATAAACAACTGCCCTCAGCCTTTCTTATATAATATTACATAACAAGCGTAAATCAACATTGCATAAATTAACATTGCATAAAACATTGCGTAAAAACCACTGTCAGAGTTTATTATTATAATTTAAATTAATGAATGTGTTGTGTTAAAATATGTAACAACGTAACGTAACAACATAACTACTTGCATAACGTAACAAGCGTAACAGTGTTGCAGAAAACAACGCTGCAGAAAGCACAGTCATCATTTACTTTTGGTCTCACATGAATAGCGGCCTCCTGGGTGAAAGTTTTTCTCATTATTTTACTACATAATTTTCAATAACGGTCGCTCGATATGCTACATCACTTGTTCTGACCAAATGCTAAAACCTCCACATTCAACATATCCGTGTTTTGCAGAAACATACAATGCCAACATTTGTTCCTGGCGACTTGGTTGATTATACTATAGATCTAAAAATGAAAATATTATTTGTTGAACTATGAAGCCTTGAAAAAATGATATCATGATGATGAAACTGTTCACGGACCCCCTGGCAGAGTACCATGGACCCCACTTTAAGAATCACCATTTTAAAAGACATGTTTCATTGTAGGAAGTGTCCAAAGAGAAAAAAGATTAGATAATTATAAGACACCACACAGGTTTAATGAAAAATGTATTTGTTCATAAAATTGTTTACATTATAGTCGGTTTAATTGTACACTAGACTAACAGTTTTTTCTCTTCTTCCATTATAAACTATCTTTGTTTAATGTAACACAGCAAAGAAAATGCTTTTTGCAGACAACAAAGCCGTCTCAACAAAGTATTTAAGACAGAAGAGTTCCTGTGCTGTGCTTTACTCTGGTTGCACTGCATGAATGACCAGTAGCCATGTAGAGTATAGTCAACATATCTGCCTGATTAAGCTTGTTATAATGACACAAGTTTGAAATACAAAATAGTCTCTGCTTATAGCCATTTTTGTAGATGTGTACGCATTTTCCTGTGATGCCATCCAGCTGAGTTCCAGTGCAAAATGTCCCATCAAAAGTCTTGAAAAGAGGGCACGTAAATTACATTGCCCAGCATCCATCACTCATCATCTTCGCTTAATCCCAAAGTGCTTTTACAGACAAGGACGTTTCTTACATGGAGTCATCTGGTAAGTCTATTACCGTGGCCCTCACCTTGAACCCAGACACACCAAAGTCCAGGAAAGAAGAAGAAGAGGAGGAGCAGGAGGAATGAGTGCTGGGAATCAGCAGTGTTTCAGCCGGGTCTGCTATCAGTTTCCTGTAAAACACCTGGCTGTACAGAGAAGTGTAGATGATGGAGCACGCCATGGCAACCACGATAAAAAACACAGCGCAAGTAGCCATCACCAGACTGTCCCAGTTCACGGTTTTCCCCCGCAGGGCCACGGTGTCCTTCGTGGTCACGTTGACACAGTCCCTGCTGTATCCAGGCTGTGCTGCTGTGACCTCAACACAAACCTGGTAGCAAGTGGACGGCTTCAGCTGCTTGATGTGGTACTCTTTGACATCAGCAGGTAGTCTGGCTGTGAATGGCATCAACCGGCTGCTGCCGTCGGCTAAAATGGACCAAGTTAGTTGTGATAACAAACCTCCTGTGCTCTCCCAGGAAATCCTTACAGAATGAGACTGGACAGATGTGATATATACATGTAAAGGTTGATTTGAATGCTGGGTAATGTATCCATCCACTGCAACCATCACAGACTTGAGGTCTGCCCCGACAAGATTGTGGGCGATGCAGGTGTACGAGCCTGCTTCCTGCTCCGTGGCATCGTAGAGGTCAAACGTTCCCTCGGGGTGCATGTAGTACTTATCAGATACACTCCCAGGTAGGACCCTGTCACCCGATGGTGTCACCCAGAAGATCTCAGGCTCTGGTTCCCCAAACGCCCGGCAGTGCAGGGACACAGACCTCCCTTTACTGACTTCAACCTGATCCGGGAAGCTGCCAGGCGAGATCAAAGGAAGGCAGATCTCTGTCATCTCCCTGAAGTGCACCAGTCGGACGTGCTGGCCTTGGTACTCTGGAGGCTCCACACAGAACAGTGCGTCGGGCTCCATGAACCGAACCGCGGTCTTGTTCATGTTGACCCAGCGGATGACGCAGTCGCAGCGGATGGGGTTGCTGTGCAGGCTGACCTCCCGCAGGTTTGGCAGGGACTCCACGGTGCTGCGGTGGAGCGCGCTCAACGCGTTGTTGTTTAACATCAGCGTCTCCAGTCTGGGCAGCTTGTGGAAGGCCCTGGGATGGATGTAGGACAGCCTGGGGTTGTTGGTGGCCTCGGTTTTTGTCAGTTCTGGCAAGTTGTTCAGGGCAAAACTGTCGATGGATACGAGCTCAGGCATGCTGTTGATGCCAAGCTCCTTGAGATGCATCATGTCCATAAAGTCTCCTCTCTGGATCCTCTCGATGGGGTTCTTATTCAAATCCAGGAACTTCAGGTTCTGGACTCTTGTCAGTGCCGCTTGGGGGACTCGAGTCAGCAAGTTGTCAAAAAATGAGATGCTCTCCAAATTCTCAAGGCCAACCAGAGCGTTGTCCGGTATTTCAGTCAAATTCATCTTGGCCAGCACAAGGCTTCGGAGGTTCACCAGGGGTTTAAAGTTCAGGTCTGACAGCTCAATGATGGGGTTTTCTCCCAGCATCAATATCTCCAGGTTGGGCATATGCTGGAACCACTGGCTGTTGACGCTTGTCAGTCGATTGGAATTGAGATGGAGCCTCAGCAGCCTGCTCAGGCCCTGGAAGGCTCCGGAGGTGATGAAGGAAATCAGGTTGTGGTTAATGTAGAACTCCTGGAGGTTTGGCAAGGAGGTGAGGCAGCTGTTAGATAGCTCCTGAATCCAGTTCTCCTCCATGTGGAGTGACAGTAGCTGGGGGAGAGACCCCAGACAAACATCACTCACCGACGAAATGTTATTTTGAGACAAGTCGATTTCAGTGATGTTGGTCAGGTAATCCAAAGTTTTCTCCACATTAATGATGTTGTTTGTCTGCAGCAGCAGCACCTGTGTTTCCGAAGGGAGTCTCTCCGGAAGCATCGAGAGGCCCAAGTCATTGCAGTCCACAGTGGCAGCCTCGGTGTAAATAGAGCTGGGTGAGAACCAGGGTCGTATCTCACATCGACACAATGCAGGGCAATGAGCGGCCCCCTCAGAGGCCAGAACAAAGGCAGCCAGAGACAGCTCAGCCAGCAAACAAGCCGCGACTGCTGTCTCCTTCATCTTGGCCCCGTATTCCCTTCAGCCAGTAATTGGCCCTTATGGAGTCAGCTGTTAGCACTGTTAACTTCACAAATAAAAGCTCATTTGTTACTGCAGCAAGACAGAGTGGATTTCCGCTGACGCCTGGTCCCAGAAGCTTTGGCCCTGTTGTCTTCCAGCTCTTGGCAAAGAGAGTCAACCTTTCAGTTTGGTCTGTGCCAGGTTGTCATGCACGCTGCGATATGTCAAGGTCGATGTGTCCTTCAGGGAGCGGCGCTGTGCGGCAGAGGGGCGGTTGAGGAATGCTGTGGCTCCGGACGAATCGCTCTGCCTTCCATCATTATTATCCTCCGTCGCTGTCACCGGTGTCAGTTTCCATCTGGGGAGACAGGAGAGAAAAAAGGCCAATATAACACCGTGCCGATGAGCTATGAAGGCATATTGACATTTAGGAATATTGAGACTTATTAAGCTTTTTCAGCCTCATTTGATTTTATTGCTTTCCTCGCACCATCAGAATTGTAAGTTATGATTAACTTGACCTTATGTATATTATTTGACAGCTTTGGAACAAAGAAACAGTACTTTTTATTCTGTTTATACGACTGAAATAAGTTTCTTTGCCGTTTCAGTAAAGAGAGCTCCGAGGTGATGCTCAAAAGTGTGTTGACTCAAGAGGCAAAACATTGCAAGTCGTCATTTTTTCCCCAGGCGTTGTTATTAACAGAGCTTCGCCGACCCCCCCGAACCTCTCTTCTGATGAGAACAACGCACGTGTGCACACTTATCAAATCACCCACACAAAAGACCGAGCCAACAGTCTGCCCACTGCTGATACACACAACCTCACGCAATCACAGATCCACCAACAGTGTCCGTGGAGCGAGCTCGCCGCGGGTCTTGTGCTGCAACATCTCGGCTGCCTTTTTGCATAATTCATGAGGCCACTGAATCGATGTTGTTGGTACAGGTGACAGGTCTACAGCGGGTTCTGCCTATGTCGACTGCACATATTGACGTTTTGATTAATTTGTGACCTTGAGAGCAGAAGCCACGGCTGAGTGTACGACAGTAGATGAAGCTGTCGGCTGGCTGCTGATGAGGACGAGCTATGACACTTCATACATATTAGCTTGTTTATAGCACTCTGTGAGTACAGGTTTAAATAACTGAACAAGCTCCTCTCTCACTTTATTCCCCTCTCTCTCTCTCTCTCTCTCTCTCTCTCTCTCTCTCTCTCTCTCTTTCTTTCTCAAAGTAACTGAAGGACTTTTGGTAACACTTTATAATAACCATAATTTACAGTAAATGGTAGAGAGGCCAGGAGGACGTTCCAAACGCTCCAAACTTCATGTCCATGTTCAGAGGGGTCCGTTGACCTCTGACCTCCAGATGTGTGGATGTAAATGGGTTCTCTGGGTCCCCACCAGTCTCCCCTTTACAGACATGCCCACTTTCTGATAGTCCCAGTCAGTCTGGATCAAGTCCTAGTCAAGTCAGCACTCTGACACACTGACAGCTGTTGTTGTCTGTTGGGCTGCAGTTTGTCATGTTCTGATTGGAGCAGATTGTTGATGCTAAAGTCAGAACCTGGGAGGGTTTCTGGACAATATCTGTTATTGATTAGTGCTGTTATTGGTTTACAATAATAAATATATACATACATTTACATAAGGCAGCATATTTGTCCACTAACATGATGATAAGAGGATTAAATACTGGACTGATCTCCTTTAAAGTACAATTTGAACAGATAAAAAATGTTTGATTAATTTTTGATTAATCATAATTTAATATTTTCTTTAATTGACAGCCATAGTTAAAATTAAGAATTAAGAGGTTTAAGCGTCGGTATCTGACAGCGACGGATGTGTTAAAGTGTTGATATTCTCGTATATATATATTGTATATATACATATATATATATATGTGTGTATATATATATATATATATATATATATATATATATATATATATATATATATATATATATATATATACACACACATATATATACACATATATGTGTATATATACATATATATATATATATATACACACATATATATATATATGTGTGTATATATATATATATATATACATATATATATGTATATATACATATATATACATATATATATATATAACACACATATATATACACATATATGTGATATATACATATATATATATAACCCTATATATATATGTTTATATAACATATATATATATATAACCATTTATATATATATATATATATATATATAAAACCACATATATAAAATATATATATATATATATATATAAACACACATAAAACAATATATTTATATATACATATATATATATACACATATATATATTTATATATCATATATATATATATAACCAATATATATATTGTGTGTGTAAATATATATAAAAAACCCAAAACACAAATTGTAATATACTATATATATATATATAACACATATATATATATGTGTATATATATATATATATATATATATATATATATATATATATATATATATATATATATACTCATATGGGAACGAGAACCAGCTGGTTTACTGGTGGATTACAGCTATGAGTAGTCTGTGGCACCATCTGAATCTATTCCCTCCAAACCAGATGGTGGAAATGCACCAAATTTAAATTTCATTTTTGCAACCTTTCAAAAGTTTGCTTAAAAAATGCTGGACGGTTGAATGGAAGCATGACGTCTCTCTCTGTGCTGTATATCTGTATTCCTGCGAACCGCTAACAGTTAACAACGTGAGAACAAACTAATCTGCCGTTGCAGCACAGACCTCTTCATTCAGTCATATATATAATTGGGACATATTGGATAGTTTGTTCTTTCTTCCTTCACATTTTTGAGCTCGCATCCTCACATCGCTCGCTCCCATTTACAATCCTTCCTTGGTCGTCTTTTTTTTGCTTCTGTGCAACTCATTAAACCCTCGCAGGCATCCATCTCCATCACCCAGAGAGCAGGAAGCTGCTGTACTGTATCTAACGTTATGCTATTATGTAATTGCTTCTCCACGGAGATGGAAACAACCGTTTATGTACAGTATTTAGGCAACAACAAAATCAACTTATATGCTAATGAAGCGAGCATGGTTTGAATGTTAAATGGAGTGTTTAATAGTGGATGTTTTCTCTTTTGGCTGGAGAGCGTGCTCTCAGGAGACGCTGCTGTGCGCTAATTTAATTCCTCCTGTTTATTTCCGCAATGCTCACACTCCCTTCCCTCGTAATACTTAACACAAAGAGTCTGCAGCGACTTCCCTCATTTCCCCTTCATGCACACACACATACGGCTGCATGAAATGGAGACGGCGGCTGACTTTCATGACGCTATGAATTTAGAGTGATGGTGATGTGTTGGCAAATTGTAGTGATTCTCTGTCCTCTTCTCCAGGTTTTTAACTGAAAAGGCAGTTTTATGTAGATGAGATCCAGATTCGTATCTAACAGTCTCTCCTTGTGGACAGCACTGACAAATGTAATATAATTGGCAGCAATGATAAGATTGGGAACAGCAGGAGGAACAGTTTGTCCTGAAGGCAGCTGTTGAAAGACATCAGTAGTTTCACTGGTGTTCGTTTTAACTTCTGTCGTCCTGCTCTACCGGTGACATCCACTGTCCTCCATTTTGGGGAATATGTGAGCAACCTGCCATAAATTTAACTCTACAGTTCAAAGCTTACACTGGTGGAAAGGAGCCTTAAGTAAAATCCAAGTATGTATGTAACTTCATATCATGACACATTCAGTCATAAAGGCGTCAACCAGTCAGGTTGAGTTACGCCTGTATTTATGAAACAACATGGAGGCTACGTAGTCCAAACCACAACGGCAAACTTTGCTCCTTATTTCAACCTCGACAGTCAGCGCAAACCAGATCCACTCCCTCTGTTCTTACCTTTCACAATAAAAGCCTTAAACATGTGATCTTCACAGGTGAGTATTTGACATTGTTTGTGTTATGCCCCCGGTGTGTTAAGGCTTTTAAAATATGTTTTACTGTCATGTCATTGTTTGTGACCATCCCAGTCACACAGCAGTTTGTAAAATAATCCTGAAATTTAATCTATGTAATTGTGAACAGGATTAATATAGAAAATACAGAAAGCAGCGAACGCCACGTAGGGAGGAGGTCAGGGTGAATGAGTGTGTCAAAAACACCAGATTTTCACCAGGAGACTGCTGCTTATGTCCCATGTAAAATCATCTTTTCCTAAACCTAAGTAGTTTTTGTCATGTAACTTATGGCAGTTAAGTTATGGCACATCCAGCGTTATTTAACCTCAAACCACAATCTTTTCCTAAACCTGACTAAGTAGTTTTGTCACCTAAACCTAACCAAGTCAGTCTTTTCTTAAACGTAACTTAGTAATTTTATTTTGAAAAGACGGAAGCGGAAATTGATGTGTGTGATACATGTGTATGTATTGCTGGACATTCATAGGAAAACGCACAAAAATACATTGTTGAAAGTCAAAAATACGGTAAATCTGTGTCTATGAACATGAAGCAAATAGATTCGATTTAGTGACTATGAACTGCGGTGAGACGGTGGTGTTGTGAATGAAGTGCCTCCTTCCTAAAATCATGGACACAATCAGTTGACGGTTAACTTATTGTCCAATTAGCGTCCGACAGTCGTACGTTACGGAGCTTCTGCCGCCACCTTGAGTGTCTGATGATCTTTAACAACCTAGCGGGACGATCACCTCGCTCTCTACAGACAGCCTGAAGTAAAGACATCCTGAGCTACGCAGCATCACACAGAGCTGTATTATTGCTGACATGCCATCACCTCAGAGGTCAGAGGTCGTAGTCTGAAGAATAACCACCGCGGGAACGGTCAGCTCGACCTGGCCGCGCTATTCGCTTTTGCCTGCTCACATTTAGAGCGACGCTCCAGCACAGAGCGAGAGAGAAAGAGCCTCCTATGTTGATAAGAGTATTTAGTAATGCATTATACGACCTGCATGCAGACCAGAGAGCAGCTCTGTTTAACCCAGCAGGACTGCCAGCCCGAGCACTTCTTTAAGTGCTGAGTATTGGCATTCTGTAAATGGATTAAAGCAGCCCAAATGTAAAATATTTATGTATTTCTTATACAGCGCAGAGAGGCCGAGGGCCTGAGCTCTTAGGGCGCTGCCGTCCTAATGTGGCAGACGTCTCATAAAGTGGTCCCACTCCACCATGTTTTATTCAGCACTCGCTGATGCACACAGATCCATACGGCCTGCCGCTATCGCTCCACACAGTATCGTCAGCCTCCATGTCTGGCGAACTTTCAGGACTTTTATTTTATCTGATAGATCACAAATGAATAACCTGTCCGACCTCTGGAGATGATCAAACTGTTGGTGAGAAAATGAAGTGAATCTTTTCACCAAGCGAACAGCAGAAGTTTGCTTTTTTAGAGATTTTTCACCTTGAAGCAGAAACGGGACAGATTGTTTAAAGGTCCCATCAAATGGTGTCGTTACTTCCTTAATGCGATGCCATTTCTGTTCAAACAGGTTTTTAAGTGTGAGCCAATGGGCTATCAGTTAGAGAGGATTTAGGATTTGACAGGACGGGATGGTTCAAACACGTTTTAGGACTGAGAAATAGGATAGGAGTCCAAAGCAAAGAGCGTATATATCGCCAAGACGTGAAAGTCAATAGTTCGTTCTGTTGCATCAGCACCCAGCAGCTGCGCTACGCTTCCGCCATTTTGGACTGAAAGAGACTACCAGACGCCATTAAAATATCTGCCTAAAAAGTGCTGTACAAAAGTAAAACTACATTATTTCTATTCTGCCGTAATATTCTACTGAAACGGCCACCAGTCTCCCCTTTACAGACATGCCCACTCTATGATGTTAATTGATTTCCAATAACAAATATAATAAATATATACATACATTTACGTAAATCAGCATATTTGTCCAGTCCATGTTGATGAGAGTATTAAATACGTGACAAATCTCCCTTTAATGTTGAACAGATAAAAATGTGATTGATTTGTCATTAATCGGGATTAACTACGGACAATCAGGATTAATTGGAAGTAAATGTTTTAATTGACTGACTAGATTTTTTTCTAACAGGATCTTCAGCTTCAGTCCTTATTTGTTGCCGTTTAGCCTTTCAGACACAAATAACGGTTTTCTCTCCAGCTTGCTGCACACAAAGAGAGGCTCACAGACATTCGGTACAGCTGTAAAATAAACAAGATCTAAGACAGTTATTGATTGAAATTTGCCATGAAAACATCCAAAACATTAGCTGATAAATCAGATAAATAACTGTCTGTGCTGCAGGCTTCAGAGTTGACCTGCAGTTAACTCTTGTGTTTGTGGCTGTGATGTATCTGATCATTGTCTCTGTGGTAATAACTCTCCTCCCTCACCATCACATACTAATGTTTATTAGCCACTGCTGTGTATTTCTATTAGAGTCAGCTGGAGGTTTCAGTTTGACCCAGACAGCAGACTATTTTCCTTGAATCCCTCAACCTACTAAAAAAAACCAGCAACATAGCGAACACCCACCATCTCTGACCTCTGACCTCCCTGTGGGCAAAAGACAACTGGATGGAAGAATCAAAAAAAAAAAAAAAAAAGAGCTGAAGTGCTTTTACCTCTGAAGGACATCTCATTCAGCGGATCTCAACTTCAATCCAATTTATTTCTAAAGTGCTATCAGAGCCACTCCAAACGAGGTTTTGAAGTTAAATCCATCCGTTTTATCAGCCTGAATCTCGGCGAAGAGCGTCTGCACCAACTGAGACTCTGGACTCTCACGTTGTCCACAGCAGTGTGTGCTGGCAGTGAGACGAGTCCTCGCAAGAGCTGAAAACCTCCTGCGTTTACCTGCCAAACATCTCGTGTGGTCGCGTGAATTATGATTCACGCCCGTCATGAAGGAGTGGTGGGAAAACCGAACATCTAATACTGACGCTGTAGTAGAGCAGCAGCTGACAAGTTAAGTTAACAGATGCAGGTAACATTTCTTCCTGTTTGATTTCGACTATAAATTTATTCATGCAGTTCTCTGTTTTTCAGTTATCAAGTTATTTATTGTCATATGCACAACACTGCTGAAAACTCTGGGCCTCATGCAGGAAGTGAGATACAAACACATTTAGTCTAATCAGTTTCCGCTCTTATGATTTTTAGTACCCACTGGTTTCTGGGATTCATCGCTGATTTCTAATTTTTGCTCTTGAACATTTTATGAGTTGTCGAGAGCACTCTTACATAGATCAGAACTTTACAAAGTTACATTTTAGGGCTCTCGTTTAAAATATTTAATTGCAATTAACCACAAATTAATCGCATATTTTTTATCTGTTCAAATGTATGTATATATTTGTTATTGTAAATCAATAACAGCACTAATCAATGGCAGATATTGTCCAGAAACCCTCCCAGGTTCTGACTTTAGCATCAACAATCTGCTCCAATCAGAACAAACTGCAGCCCAACAGGCAACAACAGCTGTCAGTGTGTCAGAGTGCTGACTTGACTAGGACTTGATCCAGACTGACTGGGACTATCATAAAATGGACATGTCTGTAAAGGGGAGACTGGTGGGGACCCAGAGAACCCATTTACATCCACACATCTGGAGGTCAGAGGTCAAGTCTGGAGCCCTTTGGAGATGGACATGATGGTTTTTCCTCAACAAAATTTAATGCATGTATATGCATGTAATATATAAGAAAATCTATATTTGTGGATGAAACATAATTAAAGTTTTGTTGTGTCCTAAAATGCTGAGCTGTGACGGAGCACCCAGTTCAGTGTTGATGTTTAATCTCTGCACTTGTTCGATAATACATTTATTAGCTCAACATTAGTCATCTTTGGTCCTCCATACCCAAAATCATTTCTAAGGAAACAAACTCGGGGCCCTCTGGGGCTGCCAGTGTTTGTAGCATCAAACTGAGAGAACATGTTGATCCCAACGCTGCTGTACAGCAAGAGGAAGTGCTGATTTAAAAAAATAAAACTAAATAAAGAGGAAACAAAGTCCCCAGAAGAGGAGGATTATTTCCTCCACCTGCTCCTCTCTCAGTATGAGGCTGCATTAAGAGCTGGATGACGCCATCGGGAGGCGGAAGCTTTTCAGCTCTGCATACACACAACATGAAGGGTGGAGATGTGCTTTTGTCCCCTGATATCTGAAGCCTGAGTCAGTTCAGTCTTGATTTAAATAGCCCGGATAAATGCAGGTGATATTACTGCTCTCGAGTACGTTGTGTTGATGAAGAGAGGAGAAATGATGTGCTGCTCTTGTGAGAAACCTCCTCCACTGTTTCAGGCCGTTGTCATACACTGATCGTCGTTATACTTCTGAAAAATAATGCTGTGTAATGTGTGCACACCCCAGGAAATCTGTTAATGTTTCCACTTTGTGAACCAGCATAGGGAGGAGGTGGGGGTGGACGGGCGGGTCTATAAACACCAGGAGATCACGGTTCAGGTCCTCTGTGAAACCAGAAGTCAGTGTTGATGTTTTTGTCACGTAACTTCCATATATGCAGACGAGTATTTTGCTTTTTTGTGTTGTTTATTTATCACACCTCCGTAGTGTAAAGGCCTTTAAAATATATTCACAGTCATTGTTTATACCCAGCCCAGTCACACAGGGCTGTGAAATGGTCACAAAGTTTAATGTGCATAGACACAAATATCCCATTTTTTTTTCATGGTCAGCACAAAATCAGTTTGTCTGTAATCCACGTAGTTATGAACCAGGAAGTATAAAGACGCAGCGAGCGCAGCATCAGGAAAAGGTCGGCATGGATGGAGGAGTGTAAAAACACCACACTGTGTTATTTCAACTCTGCTGCAATATTTTCCTAAACCTAAGTAGTTTTGTTGTCTAAACCTAACCAAGCAGATCTTTTCATAAACCTAACTACAGACATTCATGCAATTAATCTGTATTAAATATTGAAATTGATTGACAGCCCTAGTTATTAAATATTCTCACTGCTCGTTAATGTCACAGCAGACCCAGGCAGAGATGGACTTGACTACTTGACCACTTCCTCCCTGTATTCATGGCGGCAGCTGTAGTAGGAACAGGAAAAGGTTGATATTATCTGTATTTAATTATGACAAACTGCATGAATCAATAGCACAGCAATGACAAGAGCTTGATGACTTCAATCTAAAATCTCCCTTTAAGGGACATTTTGAACAGAAAAAAAGTCAAATTGATTTGAGATTAACTGTGGACTATCATGCAATTATTCACAATTAAATACTTTAATCTACAGACAGTCCTAATATGGTATAATAAAAAATGTATTTGTTGATTATAGTTTGCATAATTAATTAAGTCATAATTAAGTTAATTAAGTCATCAGATAAATGTAGTGGTGTAAAAAGTACATTTTCCTTTGACATGTAGTGGAGTAGAAGCATAAAGTAGCAGAAAATGGAAATACTCTAGTGAAGTACCTCAAAATGTGTACTTAAGTACAGCACAGAGTAAATGTACTTAGTTACTTTCCACCACTGATTAATTGACAAGTCTGAAAATAAAGGGAGTGAAAACAAAAACAAAATGACGACATGAGTTAGATGTTTTTGGATCAATACAACCACATGACATTATTTACAATCAATCCATCGATCAGATAATCAATCGGTCAGCTGTAGTTCCCTCCGTCTCCTCTCTAACTGATCTCACTGTGTTATCGGTGTGAAACTCAGACGGTATCACCAAAACATCAAGATAGCATCAGCGTTTCTGCACTAAACCCCTCCTCCTCTCCTCCCTCCATCCGCCATCGATTTACCATTAAACCAGTCCCATGTGAGTCCCCTCCTCCCCCCCCCCCCCCCCTCCTCCCCCTCCTCCCCCTCCTCCTCCTCCTCCTCCCCCTCCTCCCCCTCCTCTTCCTCCCACCATACGCTGCTTGTTAGCATCGCCAGCATCAGGATTCACACTTAGCCTCCACTCCCATGAGTCACACTTCTGTCTTTAATCAGCAGCCCGTCTACTGTTAATTACCCTCACACACACACACACACACACACACACACACTGTAAACACACACACACACACAGTTTAACAGCGTGACCTGTGTTTGTTGCTTTGTGGCGGTACAAGTGTGGCGCTGCAGTCACCTGTGTGTTCAGCATGGAGGAGGCAGCAGCAGATGGGTTTTTATATCGACTCTGACAGGTCGCTGGATTCAAAGCTGATGCTGCTGCGTTTCATTTTCACACCAGGTTGATGTGTCGCTCTATTTGGGCTGCTGGTTGTCAGAACCGCAGGATACTCAGAGGTGTTTCATACGTCCGGCCAGCAATACTGGTGCCTTCAGGTGTGGTGGTGTTTACCAGGTTTGTGAACGCCCCTCTCATGTCGTATTCACGACCTTGTTAAGTGGAAAGTTTCATACGAGTTCATGACTGATGGAAATCAGTTTTTCGGTGCTTAATAAGTTAGCGTATTGTAATTTACTCTTATATTGTTTTTATTTAGAATTTTAGATGATGTCTGAGGAAAATGTTCCCAATGGCCTCTTGCTTTGCTAAACTGTTAGCCTCTGTGGCTTCTAGTAACATTAATGATGCCGGTGCTTGAATGCATCGCACGTCATGGTCACAATATTGTAAACAGGAGCCCATGAGTCTGATTTAGTATATGTATGTCATATCAGCCACTGTGTTGGAGGAGGAAGACTGAAGGGACGTGACGCCGATCAACCTGCATTTCTTAAGGTATCACCAACGTTCTGGTTCAGGAAAAGTGGTTAAATGCTTATTAGACGTGTTTAAAACAAGAAGAGATGAATGAATACAAACTTGTCAAAATTACAATCCAAACAGACGTCATTGTTGTGAAATGGCAGTAAAAATCTTCTCATGATTGATAGATAGTGGTTGTTAAGAAACGCTGCTCTAAACTTCATAAATAATTGTTCAGGGACCGCTGACTGTGGACTCGGACCGGGCCGCCTGTGGTCCACGGCAGCACCCGCTGCTCGTTGAGAAGAGGAAGAACGATACCTGTTTTCACGTCAGACTCTCCAAAAGTCTCCAATAACACCAGAAGAAATCGCTAGATTTGTCTCTAGTGTATTGTTTTTGAAAGACTTGCGAGAGGGGTCTGAAAACTTGCTAAATAGACTAGTCGCTACGCTGGCAACACTGCACCGCTGCTGGAAACCGCTGATACTGAGACGCTTCAGTGCGCATGTCACATAATCGAGATGCATTGTGGGACATGTAGTTTAAGGACACAGTACTTTTGTGAAGCAGCATAGAACTGTATGATAGGCATAATATATTCTTTACAAGCCCTCACGGGCCACATAAAATGGGTTGGCAGGCTGGATTTGGCCCGCGGGCCTTGAGTTTGACACATGTGCTTTATTATAGGTTAGGGTTAGGGTTAGGGTTAGGGTTAGGGCGACTGGGTTGTTGCAGCAATTTTTGGCTTGATACAATTTGTTCCACAGATTTGGTGTTAAAATGAACCTTTTTTTTTTTTTTTTTTTTTTTTTTACCACTGGATAATTGATAAAAATGATCAATAATCCTATATACCACATTAAATACCACATTAAGATACCAAGACCTGGAGGAACACCATAGAAGAAGACATGCTGGGATTTGGGATCAAAAACTTTAAGATTTCAGTATTTTTCATTGATTGGATGTTGATCACTAGTGTTGTGTAAAAGTCTCAGAAACCCCCTGATAGTCAGAGTAGCTAGTAGTACTAGTAGTAGTAGTAGTAGTAGTAGTAGTCAGTGTAGCTAGGAAAGACCCCATCCTCTGAATGCTCTAGGTCTCTAGTTACCAGGATGTAGTAGTAGTAGTAGTAGTAGTAGTAGTAGTAGTCAGTGTAGCTAGGAAAGACCCCATCCTCTGAATACTCTAGGTCTCTAGTTACCAGGATGTAGTAGTAGTAGTAGTAGTAGTAGTACCCAGTAGTAGTAGTAGTAGAGGCTAGATACATTTTCTAGTTTGGAGTGTGATCTCGGGTTAAGGTGAGCGTACAGGTTCAGGTCTTCTTGCTGACATCAGGGATAGTAGACTGGACAGAGGTGATGACGTCAGAAACTACTCCACCTTGTTCTTGTGTTATTCTGCCCAAACATTTGTACGAGATTCAGGATTTTTTTTTTTGAAACACCAACATTTCCTTCATTTCGCCAACGGATGCTTGAGGGAGAATTTCTCGGAAAAACAAATGTAGTCTGTAATAAACGGTGATAGAAACTCATTTGTCACATAAATTATGATGTATATGCTTTGGTGCCATCTCATAAACTATCTTTCCGAAACAGTTTGTGCAGTCTGCACCGACACCTTCAGAGAAATAACAGAGTCCGCATCGTATCAGCACATCAGCAGCGGCAGATAACGCTCAGCAGCAGCTGGCAGCGTTGATCCGCCCGCATCGGTTTTAAGAGCCCTCTTACATATTCTGCTGCATTTTTCTTTTTCAGTTCAGTCTTTTGCATGTGTTGGGAATTTCCAAGGCTAGGGATTAAAACAAACATCCAGCAAATATTTCTTCTTATAGTAAAGTTAAAAAAAGAGCACAAGTCACATGATCAGGAGAATAGGAAATATTTAGTCGTTTTTTGAACAGAACTTTGGTCCAAAAGCCAAAGATCACAAAGGTCAAGCTGCAGATAAAAGTATTTGGGACAAATATGCTGCTTTCTGTAAATGTATGTATATATTTGTTATTATAAATCAATAACAACACTAATCAATGCCAGATATTGTCCAGAAACCCTCCCAGGTTCTGACTTTAGCATCAACAATCTGCTCCAATCAGAACATGACAAACTGCAGCCCAACAGACAACAACAGCTGTCAGTGTGTCAGAGTGCTGACTTGACTAGGACTTGATCCAGACTGACTGGGACTATCAGAAAGTGGGCATGTCTGTAAAGGGGAGACTGGTGGGGACCCAGAGAACCCATTTACATCCACACATCTGGAGGTCAGAGGTCAAGTCTGGAGCCTCATTTAACCTCCTTCACTACCAGCTAGTCTGACCTGGTTGGTACTGATGGATCCATCAGGTTCTCTAGTTTCAGATGAGACCAGGATGTAGTAGTAGTAGTACTAGTAGTAGTAGTAGTCTGACCTGGTTGGTACCAATGGATCCATCAGGTTCTCTAGTTTCAGATGAGACCAGGATGTAGTAGTAGTAGTAGTAGTAGTAGTAGTAGTCTGACCTGGTTGGTACTGATGGATCCATCAGGTTCTCTAGTTTCAGATGAGACCAGGATGTAGTAGTAGTAGTAGTAGTAGTAGTAGTAGTAGTAGTAGTAGTAGTAGTAGTCTGACCTGGTTGGTACCGATGGATCCATCAGGTTCTCTAGGTAAAAGTCTGCTGTTTCTGGGCCTACCCATCCACCCAGACCCTCCCGACGCCAGCTATCATTTATAGAAACAGAGTGAAAGTCAATAGTTTGTTCTGTTGCAACATCAGCTTCCAGCTGCAGAGCGACACTTCCACCATTCTGGACTGAAAGCTACCAGACGCCAGTAAAACCTCCTCCTACAAAGAGCCGTACAAAAGTAAAACTACATTATTTCTTTTCTGCTGTCATATTCTACTGAAATGGCCTGTGTTGAACAATGAAATACTATAAATATAATAAGCATTATAATAGCATTTGTCGCTGTCTTTACTTCCTGGTTCGTGATTACATAGATTAAAAATGAAGTGATTTGGGAGGGTATATATACAAATTACAGTGCATTATGTTTGGTAGGTGTAGCTATGGATGTAGTATAGTACTAGTCAGACTATAGTACTAGTCAGACTAGTGGGGACTAGTCAGACTAGTGGGGACTAGTCAGACTGTAGCGTTGGAACTGATGAAGCCACTTGGATAAGGGGCGAAACGTCTTCAGAGACAAATCTAAGTCCAGTTGCCTTCGATTCAGTTGCTGCCAGAAAGCTATGGACGGTGAATGAAACATTCTGCAGTGGAGTAGAAGTATAACGCAGCATAAAACAGAAAATTTAAAGGACAGTACAAGAACCAGTAAATTGTAATCAAGTACAGTCGTCCTCTGCCACTGCTGGTTGGACTTAGACAACTATTTCTCGGTCCAGATGCTTTTCTGCTAAACATCTCTGAGTAGTGAGATGTTGAAGTTTCACTACGCAAATTAATCTCTGTGCATGAAAAAGAAGAGAAAGACTTGAAAAGACATGATCAGATTCAAGAGGAGTTTTATACTTTGCTTTTATCAACACTGTGTTGAGATGAACAGGTGCTAACAGAGGGTCAGATCAGTGCTATGTGCTTTAATGTAACCTTGTCGTGTGTTAGTGTTTGTGCTCCTCTAATACAGAGAAAATGGCCTACTGTCGTTATTTAATTAGCATTACAATCACGCTGGGGAGTAATCCTCTCGCTATTGTCGATTAGATAAAAATAATGGTGTGTTTTGCTTGTGCATCCTGATCAGAGCGAATCCCTCTGAGAAATCATGTGATGGAAAACGAAGGATGAACGCTGCCTTGTGGAGAGGCTGCGTCTTCAAAGTGGGACGCTGCTGCATGTCAACGTGAGAGCGTTTCGGAGGCTTCAGCCCCTTTTTTCATTTGACCCCGTTTAGCCGGGATGGAAATTTCAATATGTGACGAAGCCTTTAGCTGTTAATTATGAGCGAGGCTTAAATACAACATGAGGCGAGGAGAGGAGGAGGGAGATGGAGGTTCTGGTAAATTAGTCAGGCAGTGGTGTCTTTCCTCCCTGCAGCCAATCCTGTGAGCTGCACATCTAAACTCTGAATGCACCCGTCCACATCATATCGGCTCCCTCCTGACTCATGCTGCCTCATCGCACAGCAGCAGCAGCCGTCCGTCCTCGGCTGTAACGAACCTCGTTAGCATCCCTGTGGCTGCGTTTCACGGGGGGACGTGTAATGTGATTCCCCCGAGGCTCAGGACCTTTGTCGCATATGTCCCTGAATCTTTCCTGCCTCTTGTCACTTTGACTTTGCCTCACGAAGCCTCCCAAAAACAACCCCCCTCCCCACTTCATCCGGTGTTGTCGCTGCCTCTCTCTGACTTCAGGGGACGAACCTGTGGAGTGACACCGACACCGACGAGAATCTCCTCTCAGCTGAACACAAGGAGAAAGGACACGAGCTGAACAGAACAGCTGCAGCGTCCTTGCACGCATTTAAAAGCTGCAACAAACCCCCCCAGCCCCGTGGTCTTATTCCCCTCGGCTGTCAAATCCGCAGGCTGAGCTGCCACAGCGCTCAAGGACTACCGCAGTCCTCCAAACACACTCGCACAAGTCAAACAGCCACGAAACACTCACCAGCAGAAGAGCTATCCATCACGTCCCATGCAGCAGCAGATATGCAGCAGGTATTCCTGGCATGGCTGCAGCAGCACAGCATGTGTTTAGTTTATGGCATGCAGCACTGCATGTTAACATCCAGCAGCAGCAGCAGCTATTTTCCTGTTTTCCTCGAGTATCTCCAAGAAGCAATCTCTCTGTTCCTCTCCACGGCGACAGAGAGCTGGAGAGAGAGAGACACCAGTAGAGAGAGAGAGAGAGAGAGAGAGAATTAAAAGGAGAGGGGGGAGAGACACTGAGAGTGAATGATAGGTTGTGTTTGTCGTTCCTCCATCCTTCCTCTCCTCTGCTGTTGGAGAGGAGATCATCCATCACTCTATCACACACACACAGTATGAATACACACTAGTACACACACTGATAGATTCCAGTTCCCCAGAGACAGGCCAATGAGTGCTCAGCTCTGCAGCCGTAGGTGAATCCAATTGGCTTAGTAAGCTGTCCGTCAGTCAGTCATGATTCCCTGTATCCCCATGGCAACGGGGAGGAGGGGTGGGGGGGCAGAGGGAAGATGAGGACGAGATGAAGAAAGAGGATGAAAAGTAGGAAGAGGAAGTCCGACCTCCCCAGGAAGACCAGTGGTTGATGCCAGTTTCCGTCGTGTCCAAACTGTGGCGTCTGAAGAGAACTGGATCTGGCGTTGGAGGCGGGGCCTCGTTCATTCCTGTCAAAGTTGCTCAGTGATACATGAAGTCAAAATGACTCGACTTCCATCTGGAAAAGTACTCGGCAATCTTCTGCATCCACTGGACGATACTGGGCACATCCGCTCGGTCACATGATGTGCTGGGTCTCCATAAACATCAACAGAGGACGGAAATAACTCTGGATTCATATTAGTGTGTTTAACAACTTTTTGGACCTGATGATTTAAATAAGGACTGTTAGCGTGGTGGTCCTGGGGAGTTGATTCACCTCAAAATAATCTGATCTGCTGAGTTACAGAGTCTCTTACCCAATATGAATCTATGGGAAAAGTCTTTTTGGGCCCAATGATGACACGGCAGACGCAGAAGTTGTAGAACCACTCCGAACATTTGGATCAATGACCAGCACTTATGATTGATCCAAACGGCGTGTTCAGTCACCACTGGGCCCAAAAAGATTTTTTCGGTAACACTTCATTTTACAGCTCCACAAATTTCACAGTAATTAGGTAATAATTAGCAAGTAACCTATTTGAAATTTCTTCATAATTACCGCTGCTTACTTTATTATAAACATGATTTAATAATCATATTCCACTATTTCCCAGTAGCTGGTAATTTATTTAATACATTTCCAGGATACCAAGTTAACTAATATGCGTCACATATCTGGAGGTCAGAGGTCAATAGACTCTTTTAAAATGGCCAGTTTTTCCTGGCCAAAACGTAACATAAACTTCGGAGCGCTATTTAACCTCCTTCCCCACAAGCTAGTATGACAATGGATTCATCAGGTTTTCTAGTTTCAAATGATACCAGTATCCTCGCTCTCGCTTTAAAACTGAGCCACTACAACCTGAAAATCACAAGTTGCGTTAATGTGTTAAAGAAATTAGTGGCATTAACACAAATTTGCATTAATGTGTTATTATCATGGTAACTTTGACAGTCATAGTTAAAATTATAAAACTGCAAGAAAAACAGTACACGAGAGGAGGAAAACAGTGAGTCTTTACCCCAAGTGAAGGAGTCCAGATACCCGGGGGTCTCGTGTGAGGGAACGATGGACCGTGAGATTGGCCGCAGAATGGAAACGGCAAGGGCGAGACTCTACCGCACCGCTGTGGTGAAGAGAGAGCTGAGCGGAGGGCAAAGCTCTGGATCTACCGGTCAGTCTTCGTTCCTGATCTCACCGATGGTCGTGAGGGCCGGGTCACGACCCAAAGACAGCATGAGAATAGCATTTCTGCTGGTCCAACATGTGGTTTGGTTTTGATTCTGATGCTTTAGAGTTTTTCATTTTAAACTCGATCTGAATGTACAGACACCGTCTCCCTGAGCGGAGCTGCCCCACAGCTTACGACATCACGCTTGTATGAGTTTTATTTGGCCTGTTTTCCTGTTTGGCTTTTATGCTTATTGCCTTATATATGTTTATTGTTCCTGCAGGTCCCCCAAGAATCCCCAGCAGAAGATCATCAAGCGGGTCATCGGCCTGGAGGGAGACTTCATCAGGTAGGAAGCAGCTCCTCGTCATCCTCCTGCAGCAACAAATGACTGACTGTCAAACCAACACTGATAAAGGAACCGATAACGTTAATATCACATTCATATCGTAATAAAGTAAATGCATCCCGAGGCAGATGTGAACCAGCAGCCTGTCTAATCTAATCCCATCTAATCGCATCAGTTTGCAGTCAAGAGGTTCACTCCATCACGCTGGTTTCTAATCAGATTAACTGGCATCACCTGGTGGCAAAAGTAAATTACTGCTTGGTTCCTGCACAAACACAGAGCACTCACCAAGGGAAGAAACATGGAGGCGTTTACCGCCATATTCAGCACACTTCTACACCTCTGAGTATCAGGTAGGACGTCTGCTTTTTTAAGCAGTAGATCATTTTTTAAATATGATGCTATGTGTAAAGTATTTAAAGCATAATATAATAGATTTTTAGGATTAACATTTAAACAATCATATTCACTTATTTAATTTATTTATTAGGGATGTCACAATACCAGATATTTAGTAGTTGACGTCAGTACCAGTGAAGTTCCACGATTCTCGATACCAATTTAATACCACAGTAAAAACCAAACAACAAATCCTGTGTACTTCAACATCCACTAGTACTTTTTTAAGTTAAAGTCAAAATTGCCTCTATAAACCCTTTTAGTGATGACATCATGATGACATCATGGTGTTAGCTGGAGGCTAATGCTAGCAGTGGGCTAAAGCTACTCATCTAAAATGTCGTCCCGTGATTGGAGGATCTAGAGAGCTACAACATCAGAGAAATCTTTCAGAGATGGAGAGGAAATGATGCTAATACTTAGCCTTCTGCTAACAGCAGCCAATGGCTCACAGCCGCTGTTAACAGAAGGCTAAACTATTAGCATCCCTTTCTCTCAATCTCTGGACCTGTAAAATGAAGTGTTACCGAAAAAGTATTTTTGGGATCAATGGCATCACGTGACCGAACACGGATGTTGTGCTTCTGCCATTTGGATCAAGCCCTCAGGAAGAGCGCCAGTAGAGGATCCTAATATTTGTAGTGGCCAAACGGTGGTACTTCAGCTTTGTTCGTGTCACATCAATGGGCCCAAAAAGACTTTTTCCCATTGATCTATATTGGGAAAGAAACGTCTGTAACTCGCCCTAATCACCCTTATTTAAATCATTAGGCTCTAAAAGTTGTAAAACGCACTAATAGCTGAATCCAGAGTTATTTCCTCCGCCTGTTGATGTCGACGGAGACCCGGACCATGACGACAGTAAAAACCGCGATGTCCGGACTCTGTGACCAATTCATGTGACAGAGCAGATGCTACTGCGCATATCGGACGTGCGTGCTCGGGCCCAGTAAGACTGGGAAGACCCAGAAGATCTGGATACTTTTCCAGACCCGGAAGTCTGCCCATTGACGTGCCACTGAGCAGCTTTCATTGGAATGAATGGTGCCCTGCCTCCAACGTTAGATCCAGTGCTCTTTATATATCCATGGTCTCTGGCCTTGAAGGTGTCTGCGATACCGTAGAAAAACAAGCATCATCACATTTTTAGAATTATTGACTTGGTACTAAATTATCAGTCATTGTGACATATTTGTCAATATTCGTGTCCAGAAAATTTAGTCACTGACATCTGCAAGGTCAAAGACTGTCTTTACTTGTATAATTATTATTTGTGGAACAATAAGACTTTCCTTTATTTTTGCATCAACTGACCTCCATATATTCAACTGTCCTTAACTATCAACCAGTAGGAAAGATTTATTGACGAACCAATTGAAGTGTTCCACCTCATCAACATCACTCATATAAATTTACATAACAGCCTCCTCCACCTGTCGGTGCTTTCACTGTGAAATTCATCATCATTTCCACAGCGCGAGTGATGATTATATCCTTCTGCAGCGACACATTTGTTGGTTTTCTGTCAGGTTCACGGGCCGTTAAAGTCACATGTGATGAGATTCGAAGAACAGAGGACTCTAAGAAAAAAGGAGGAGGTGTTACAACCCTGAGGTGGTGAAGGGGTGAAGGAAGCAACATACAACCGGCCTTGTCAGGCAGTCATGGTGCTTTATTGCAGTCGAGAGAAGAATAGAAATAAAGATTACTAGTTGATTTACACGCAAATAACCAGAACAAGGTTTTGATTTCATACATCCCTTAACAAATTAACTACAGTCAAACTATAATCTATCGCCACGATCCCAAAGAGAAACCCACAAAACTAGTGCCGGACCTGGTATTAAGATACATCCTCGGTAAGTACGTCTCCACGTGTGGCCACTGGTGATCCGAGCTCACCTCCCCACTCTGTATTTAAATAAACATGTAGTAAACGCATGGACGAAAAAGAGGACGCTGTGACGCAATACTACCTCCATACCACTGGCACGAATCGAGAGTTTCAGAGGGCAAGCAGGCGAGACCTAACAGAGCGCTGCATGGTGAATAATGCACAAAGTGAACAAGCTGATTGATTGATTGATTTATTGATTGAAGAAGTGTGTGCTCCAGTTTTCTTGGCGACTAAAATTCTAAAATTAGTATTATTTTATTTATATGTTAGCACCAGGAGCAAGGAGACCACAAGGTTAACGTTAGCCGCTACACAGAATAACATTTAGTGTGTGCGCTCTCTTCATTGATATAGCCTAGCTTGTTAGCGTTAGCTAGCTTGGTAGCTTTGGCCTAAGTCGTAGTGTTTCAGCAGCTATGCTTCAGGCTTCAGCCCCATCAACGGTCCACCTCTCTTCCACCCTTTTCTTTGGACTTTTAGTACTTTTTCCTACAAATGTCAAGCAACTTGTGGCGCATGTGTCAATTTCTGTTCCAGTCTTTTCAAAATAAAACAACTTAATTAGGTTTCGGGAAAGATTGACTTGGTTAGGTTTAGGTAATAAAATGTGTATCGCGGTTTGGGTTGAAATAACACCAGAAGTGTCGTAACTAAAGTGTGGAAGTTAACCTGGTTTCACACGGGCCATGAATATCGGTTCACCGCTCTCTGTACTTCCTGGTTCACTATCACATGGATTACATAGGAAGTGATTTCATGCTGACGTCACATGGGTGGGAGTCGTCACTACCAAGATGGTGATGCAGGAGCTGCCAACTGTGAGCTTTGTATTTGCTCTTCAGGACCTATGGGTGATGTCACAGAGACTACATCCATATTTTATACAATCTGTTGTTCTGCTGCATCGATTATTGATCAGACAGTGTTATAGGAGCACAAAGATCAGCACAGTACTCTTTAAAATAAGGTCTTTAGTAATTCAGTGAATGGGAGTCTTCAGCTGCTGCTGCTGAGACTTTTCAGCTACAAGCAACACTGAACACTAAACTCTTTGTACACAGTCTTTTTTTTTTTTGCTTTTGAGGTGACTTTCAGCAGTTGTCATATACAAGCAGCGTGACTTTGTCCCATTAATAACGGTGATTCCTCTGCATGGCTGAACAAACAGACTCCCACTGATGACAAAAGCAGATCTGAAGTGGTCATTCACTGCCGCCGCCGAGTGTTTGTCAGGTGGGTAAACACATTACAGAAAAGGATTTTTGGTGCAGCGCACCATGAAACCAACATGTCTAAACTGCTGAGAGCGCTGCAGCAGCTGTTTCAACTCAAAGTCGAGCTGAAGTCTTTTTTTACTTCAATTTTAGTTGTTTGCAGCCAGACTGTAAAACACAGACAGAAGTAAAACAAAGGAATCTGAAAACTAATCAGAGGTGATTGGTTGGCCTGAAAATGGGAAACAGTGATAATGTTTACAAGCACAAATTATTCCGGTTTTCGCCCTGATTCCGATAAAAGACAGTATTCCTGCTCATCTGTTTACATGGCCACTATTATTCACCATTTACATGCAGCTACGCATTTTCTGGCTTTTCAAAGTTTTCCATCGGTGTGGCTTGTTCAGACATGTGAACACAACGTCCCGCTTTCATTCCTTCAACCACCGTCTTGAAAAGGTTGCCGTTGGGTTATTTATCCAACAATGTATTTATATACATATTCAAGACTTTCATAATGTTTAAGAGTCCAGTCGCCTGGAAAAACTGTTGGTATTGTAGATTCCTGCAGGGATACGTTGAGTGTCAACGTTTTTGTACTCGGTGTGAAGTGGGAGTACAGTCATGAACTGCTGTGAGACGGGGTTGTGTGTAACGTTGTTACGCTTGTCATGTGATGTTACGTAGTCCGCTATGCAATCCATGTAATTGTTGACCAGGAAGTATGAATAGTGACAAACGCCACGAAGGCAGAAGGTCGGGGTGGATGGGTGGGTCAAAAAACACCAGATTTAACTTCAGTACTTATGCACTTCTGGTGTTATTTTAACCCAAACCACAATCTTTTCCTAAACCTAAGTTGTTTTGTCGCTTAAACCTAAGTGTTTTTTTTTTTGCCTAAGCCCAACCAAGTTGATCTTTTCCTGAACGTAATTTAGTAGTTTATAGCCTAAACCTAACCAAGTTGATCTGTTCCTAAACTGAACTGAGTAGTTATTTTTTTGACATGCGTCACATGTTGCTGTAGGGAAAAGCGTCATGAAAAGGGTTTTTTTTATGCTGTATATTGTCGAAGCGATTAGGAACCTCCCCTTTGTTTACAGCTGGATCATGAATTGTGCTTCAGCCCTCAACAACTGCTCTGGTTTGGTTATACTTTGGTTTTTAAATGCTCTTGCACCATGAAATTTCACTGCTGCTGAATGTGTTTCTAAAAATGAATCTTTTTATTTCCCCTGTGTGAGATCAGTGTGAGCGCTCTGAAGCAGGCTTCACTGAAGTACTTTCACTCTTCTGGCTTAATTTTGGCTTGGAATTGGTCTTGAATTGCATTTGAAGAGGCATTAAGAAGACATTAAGGTTAGGTTGCAGATAGCTTAGCGTGACTGCGCTGGTTAGCTGTTCTCGGTCCTGTTACACAGCGTCCTCGTGAGGAAATGAGCTCCACAGTTTAAATAATGAGACGCAGCAGGAGAAGAGAGTCAGCCGGGCTGCTGGCTCTGATACAGCAACCCCCTGTCTGACTGCTGGACACGTTGTTTTATTCATTTCAGAGACCGTCATGTCCACAGTCTCTGTCTGTCCAGCTGGCAAAGCGTCTCTTTCATTTTTACCTTTTAATCAGAACACCAAACTTTGGCACAAAGTCTGCAAAACTTGTGACTGATTTCTGAAGCAATGTTATTATTAGAATCAGAAATAATTTGTTCCTCCTGGGGCAAACCTGACAACGATATCAGCCGTGGTTATATTATCAGATGCAGGCGCTGACTACATGTGTGATTTAGCTTATGTGACCATTAGTCACAGGTCACTGAATTTTGGTCTTTTCGTGCACATTTTTCTGCCCATTTCTGTGTTTTACTTCAGACTTTGCTCTGTATTGTAGTTGTAACGACGACAAGGACAAATCTGAACCTCTGAAGTCACAGATTTCAATAACACCTTGTTTTTGAAGAGTGACTCATCACCCAGAACCTGCCATAAGGGTCCCTTCTGATCCATCTGAAGCACACTTGCCAACCTTGAGACCTTGGAAATAGGAAGGATTTTAAAAGGGTTTCAGAGACTTTGTTTCCAGCTTTCTGGTGACTTTAAAAGAGTGAAATAACAAAATAGTTGACTGCAAAAGCATTTTACCTTAAGCTTTGACTTCACCTTCCCCTCTGGTGTGAACTAATATTCAGCAGTTTTTAGTATTTTTGCTCACCTTCAATCTCAGTTTAAAGTGGACCTATTAGGCTTTTTTCCCTTGCCTTTACTGCGTGTGTCAATCTCAAGGCCCGCATGCCAAATTAGGCCCGCCATCTCATTTTGTGTGGCCTGTGAGGGCTCGCAAAGAATATTTTATGCTTATCATACAATTCTATGCCGATTTACGGAAGTACGATGTTCTTAAACTACATGTCCCACAATGCATCTCTATGTTGTTACATGCGCACTGAAGCATCTCAATATCACCAGTTTCCAGCGGCGACGCTCTAACCGAGTGATGGAGTCATAAAAAAGAAACAGAACCAAAATGTCCAAGAAAAGCAAAGTTGGTGCAGAGGGAAGGACAGAAAGAGGATCCATGTTAGTGGTTGATGGAGACCAGCCGGTATGTCTTCTTTACTACGAGGCAGTAAAACACTGTCACACCACTGTCATCTACCACATGATCTCAGCTGATCAGCTGGTTTTTTTTTTTTTTTTTTTTTTTTTTTTTTAATCAAAAAAAACCCCAATTTTTTTAAAAAATAAATATAAAGGAAAAAAAAAATCCTTCTCTTTTTTCCCCCTCCTTTAAATACTTATTTTCCCCCCATACACACAATCACTCTACATTTCATCCGTCTGTACATCAGTCCACCATGAAGAAGCAGCGTATTTAAAAGATTTTTGACCGAACTCTGTTCTGACATTTGAGACCAACATCTGTGGAACATTTTGGCCATATTGATTGTGGTTTGTGCACATGTATGCACACAGATATGCAGGAACCAGTCCAAGGAGCGATTTATATATATTAGCTGACCAATGTGAAAATCGGTGGATATTCACTGATGGCCATTTAGCAGCAGCATAAAGGACACAGTGGTACCAGATTTCCACAGCCAGATCAGATCACCATAATCCAATTAACGGAAAAATGCTGGTGAAATCAAATGTGTCCTCACCTGGAGGGAGAAACAGGATTTGTTTGTAAAGAAGATCCCCGATTTAACTTTCAGTTTGGAAACTGGGTTTTCAATGTGTGATCTGAAAGACAATTTCTGATCAATTAGGATACCTTCATACTTATATGCTGGGACCAGTTCAATATCAAACCCTTGAGCGGTTGAGACCTTGGGCAGATTAGATGATAATTGTTTGCCATTAGAAAATAGCGTCATTTTGGATTTGTTTGCATTTAACACCAATTTAAGTTGAGTAAATGAGATGATCACAGCTTCTCCAGGAGCCAATCATGGTTCAGTAAGCAGTTTGCACAAACGTGAAGCGGGAACTTGAAGCTGCCAGATCACGACGACACCGAGTGTCATCTTTCCAGTGAAGAAGGAGATGTACTTTCAATAATTTAAGCAAGGTCGTTGAACTTCTTTGTGTGGAAAGGCCCAGTCGAGGGGTTGGATGGTTCATAAAGTTCACGGTTCGGTTCATGGAATGAAAGAATTCCTTGCCGTGTCTCTTCATACAGTTTGGGAATTACAACGCTGACACTCAGTTGACATTTTGTCCACCACTTTTTTCCCGTCACTGTCGTATGTTAACATCAAATCTATAACGCTCCCACACAGCAGAGTAAACGACGCCGGTTGATCCTCCACCTGAACTTTATCGTGTCCTCTCTCCATTTCCTCAACCAATCACAGCCTGACTCTGCTCTTCATCAATGTCTGAGAAGGAAGGAGGCGGGGTCACACCTCATCAATGCCTCGTATCGTTGGCGGTACAACACATGCACAGTAAAATCTGGTCCGCCCTCGCCGAAACTGAGCCAATCACAATGCAGCTTCAGTTAAACTGTGCATGTGTTATACCTCATATTTCTGTCCGCCGTGTCCCAGCCTCTTTCCATAGGCCTTGATTTCAGAGTGACAATAAATGGGATGAAAAAATACACAATCGGCCTCATAACCTATTTCAGATGAACGGTACATACACGAACCGAACTGTCTCTAGCAAACTGAATGGTTCGTATTTTTACCCGAACAGTTCCCATCCCATCCCAGTCTGTTCTCATACACCGTTCGTAGCTAAGCCTGCATAACGTAATGCATTGTACTTTGTATGTACTGTATATCCCATGAAATCAGTTCATATGTAAGCCATGTAGTTGTGAAGCAGGAATATAAAGAGCAACAAACTTCCATAGTTATGATACGCCACTTCTGTAATTTTAGCCTAAACCTACCTAAGTAGTTTCCTGTGAAGATGGCTGGAAAAAACAAGGAATAACTTTTTGTAAGGAATCCTACGAACTGTTGTATGAGGACACAAAAAAACACATAAGTCTTAAAACACAAAACAACTTCAGGATAAATACTGAGGTCATGCAGAAGTTAATTATCTTGCATGCAGCACAACATGATGCATCAAAGCAGATCATCCAGCTAAGTGACGCCCAGAGGGAACACAGTCGCTGTGACAGACGGCACAAGCCACCCAGTGACCCGGTAAACCCGTCAGCTCTGGTGTCCACAGTGACCCAGCAGCAGCAGCAGCAGCTTCAGTAGCAGCAGCAGCTTCAGTAGCAGCAGCAGCTTCAGTAGCTGCAGCAGCTTCAGTAGCAGCAGCAGCTTCAGTAGCTGCAGCAGCTTCAGTAGCTGCAGCAGCTTCAGTAGCTGCAGCAGCAGCAGCGCTGGAGAGGCTGAGAGGAAGCGGCAGGGCATCAGACCCATAGAGGCGTGTTCACGGTATCACAACACGCCACCGTCATGTGTTTATCCCACAGGTCACGGGCTGGGCAGGGACTGAATAATTAACAGGCCTGTGATGGTTTCCTGGAGGAGACTGACGGCGCCGGCTGTCAGCCCGTGTTGTCTAGCGCCAGCCAGGCCGACATAAATCACAGCTCCGGTTTTAATTTGGCCACGCAGGCCAGACCGTCTGCCTGCCACGTAACCGTCCGCCACAGAGAGATGATTGTTTTACAGATTCATCCCCAAACAGAGAGGCTTATACCGCACGTAAATCTGCCAGCGTTGCTGTCAGTGAGAGTGTTAACTGTGTAGGAGGATCTGCAATGAACTAATGGAGACTCATAAATAAAGTTTATTTGTCTGTTAAACCATTATACAGGTCCCCCTGCAGCGGGAGGCAGCCACCGCTGACACGAAAAGTCATTCCGACTCTAACAAAGTGATGGACACAAAAACACATAAAGTATATCGACTGAAGGAAAGATTGGAGCTGAAGTCCTCAACGCCACACAGAACAGAGAAGGAAGCAATTCATTTCATCTGTAAACACATTAGAGATACTGTTTGCTGTTTTGTTCAGGCTTTTATCAAAAACCTGGCAGCCAAAATTGTATTTGGCGTGATTTCACAGCCAACATGGTGAATCTGCTGCCAGCTCTAACACAGCCTCATTCAGTGATCATCCAAATACACTGTCAGCTGTAAATGGGCAGGTTACACAAATTTTACTGAAGTCTGTATTTGCTTTTTGGTCCAGACTGATATCCTGTCCCCAAAGAATGAATCCAGCTGAATTTGGTGATCAGGTCAGAGTTTTCACTTCTCCTGTGAAATATCAGAACGTCTATTGATTGACTGGCACAAAGGGGCAGTACGTATGCAACAAGAACATCTTTCTTTCTTTCGGCGCATCATTAGTACGTCATGTAATCTGTACTGATTGTAATGGAAACACATCTGTGTGAATATGCATCGCATATGCTCCAAAGCATATCTGAGCTCCGTAGAGAGTACCGTTATTGTCTCTGACCAAAACTCTGTTGCTTCAGACCTCCGCCGGGAGGCTGAAGCTGTTATAGTTAACACTAGGATCAGCATTGATTCGTCTGGTCGTCTAACATCACTGCCAAGCAGGTGGAATAGAATAGAGTCATATTGTGGTTTTGTCTCGTGTGTGTCGCCTCACTGTTTGAACGATGCTCGCTCACGTCTACGTAGTAACTTCTCCAGGAGCCAATCACGGTTCAATAAGCAGTTTGCACAAATGTGAAGTAGAAACTTGAAGGCGCCATCAAGACGACACCGAGAATCAACTTTACAGTGAAGGAGATGTACTTTTATTAATTTAAAAAAAGTTATTGAACTTTTTTGTGTGGAGAACCCGTCAGTTCGTAGCTGAACCTACATAAATGAATGCATTGTTGGTTGTATATACTGTATATCCCATGAAATCAGTTCATATGTAATCCACGTAGTCGTGAACCAGGAGTATGAAAAGCAACAAACTTTTGTAGTTACATTACGCTGCTTCTGTTATTTTAGCCCAAAACATGATTTTTTCCTAAACCTAAATAAGTAGTTTCCTTTGAAGACAGAGGTTTATTTTGAAAAGACCTGATGCATGTAATGAGCAGAGACTGACACGTGTTGCTGGACATTTGTAGGACTTTGCATGAAAAATGAGGAATAACTTTTGATAAGAAATCCTACGATCTGTTGAATGAGGATACAAAAAACCACATAAGTCTTAAAACGTGCTGAATACGTGTAAATACTGAGGTCAGATCCTCCGCAGCAAGTCATGGTGTTGGTGTTAGCATGTCAATATCCTCCATTTTCACATAAGTGAAACTGCACACATAGCTGGTCCCAGAGATCCACAGGCTGGATTTAAATCACAGAAACAGAAATCCAGTCCGAATTTATCAGCTAACCTTCATTTTGGACGAAGGATTATTGCTGAAACACGTTCATTTGTTTGTCCAATATAATAAAACAAGACACTTTATCTGTGAGCGCCAGAGATTTTGTTCCTTCTGCTCTTGCTGCTACCTGGATACCTTTCAAGATTTGGAGACGTGCTCACTGTTATTTTCTATTTCGTTTTTATTTTTATATCACATAACACCAAAATAAAGATTGAAGGTAAACAACTAAAGAGCCCAACATGATGATATTAATTTAACTGTGATATGAAACAGAGAAAAGCAGCACATTTGAAAACCCTGAACCATCGTTACAGTATTCAGTCAGCACAACTCTCCGTCAACTATCGGAGCTGCTCTGGACTTCATGCAGGATGAAATCCAGTCACCTGTAAATCCACATATTTCCATCCAATTAAAGTGAGCCACGGCGGTAGTGAATGTCAGCTGATGTCAGAGATGATCGTTCAGTTACAGCGTCAACCTGCCAGGAGGGAAATCTAGAGGAGAAACGCTGGATGTTTCTAATTCATCAGCTGAAGATGATAAACAGCGACGGAAAAGGCGATCGACCGCTTCAGTTCAAAGACGCGATGATCAGCTTCGGCCTTCAGGAGCTCAGACGGTATCAGCAGGTCGGTGTGTGGAGCTGTCAGCGGCTGTCCACGTCGGCCTCATTAAACTCCTCAGAAACATTCAACAGCTGCTGTTATAACACTCATGAGAGAAAGAAGCTTGTTAAACTGTCTAAGTGAAACATTACTCAGTCAGTCCAGCACGTCCGAAGCATCCGCGGTGTGTTCTGTGGTTATTCTGGGAAGTACCAGTGAGTCTGAGCCCCTCAGCTTCCTTTACCTTTTTACAGCTAGAGTGAAGTTTTGGTGTTTGATATTGGTCTCATCTGAAACTAGAGAACCTGATGGATCCATCAGTACCAACCAGGTCAGACTACTACTACTACTACTACTACTACTACTACTACTACTACTACATCCTGGTCTCATCTGAAACTACAGAACCTGATGGATCCATCAGTACCAACCAGGTCAGACTACTACTACTACTACTACTACTACATCCTGGTCTCATCTGAAACTAGAGAACCTGATGGATCCATCAGTACCAACCAGGTCAGACTACTACTACTACTACTACTACTACTATCTCTTTTTTTTCATCCTGGTCTCATCTGAAACTAGAGAACCTGGTGGATCCATCAGTACCAACCAGGTCAGACTACTACTACTACTACTACTACTACTACTACTACTACATCCTGGTCTCATCTGAAACTAGAGAACCTGATGGATCCATCAGTACCAACCAGGTCAGACTACTACTACTACTACTACTACTACTATTACTACTACTACTACTACTTCTACTACTACTACTACATCCTGGTCTCATCTGAAACTAGAGAACCTGATGGATCCATCGGTACCAACCAGGTCAGACGACTACTACTACGACTACTACTACTACTACTACTACTACATCCTGGTCTCATCTGAAACTAGAGAACCTGATGGATCCATCAGTACTAACCAGGTCACACTACTACTACTACTACTACTACTACTATTACTACTACATCCTGGTCTCATCTGCTAATTTTTGGTGAGGAAAAACTGTCATGTCCATTTTCAAAGGGGTCCCTTGACCTCTGATTTCAAGATATGTGAATTAAAATGGGTTTTACAGGTACTCACCAGTCTGTGGGGGAAAAAAAATGGCCAAAAAATATCCCCCCAAAAAACAAACAAAATGTCTGTATCAACAAATCAACTGAATCAATAAAATCAACAAATGTCTGAAAATAAAAAACTGTCTAAAAAATGTCTGAAAAAGCTCTAAAATGTCTGAAATATGTGGAAAAAATGTCCCAAAAATGTCTGTAAAAAGCCCAAGAAAAATTCCCCGAAAAGTCAGACAAATGTCTGAAAAATGTGGAAAATTTGTCAAAAAAATGTCAGAAAAATTAGCCCCAAAAATGTCCCAAAAATGTCTCACATATTTCAAAAAATATAGGAAAAATTTGGAAAAAATGTCCCAAAAATATCTTAAAAAGTCCAAAAAATCCCCAAAAAAGTCTGACAAATATCCAAAAATGTTTGAAAAAAGTACGACAACAATCCATTCTGGCTTGTTGTGAAGGAGGATTAATAACGCTTTAAACCGTCATGTCCGTTTTCAGGGGGTCCCTTGACCTCTGACCTCCAGATGTGTGAATGCAAATGTTTTGACCGATGCTCGTTCGTGTCTACGTAGTGTGAGCGGCAGGACGCTGACCAACGGCCACAGGTGTCACTGTTAACAAGCTATTTATGATTCTTACGTTCAGTCCCTTTAAGTATATTTAATACATTTGTACTTTTGCTATAGATTTTGAAAGCAGGACTTTTTACACTGTGGGATTGTGTTTTAGTAAGTAAAAGATCTTCGTCCACCGGAGCTCCAAACCAGGTAAACAGATTAGCAGCCTCTCTTCATGATCAGTGAGTGTGAGTCCATTCGGTGCTGTTTTAACTGCTGTAACGCAGCGCTGACTGAGTACCAAACAGGAACCACTGAGCCGCATCAGTGCTGCTCACATATCATCAGGATATTCCAGTAAAGGCAGATGAAGGAAGTGGCTGGGGGCGATCCATACCCACTTCAGTGTGGATATAACATCAAGGTCACACCTCGCTGAGGTTTACTGAAAGCCTGGTACATGTGGAAAACTGCTAGTTAACGCCGGGTTTACAACACATGAGCATCCAGCTGATTCTGCTCCTGATTCCTGCAGACGATCATCACAAAGCTTGTTGTGTTTGATGTTCCTGTAGTGTGAGGTACGCTAAGAGTGTCTTCACATCCTCCTATCGGCTCTGAAGTCCATCCTGGATGCACCAATTTCAGATCATATATATTAAACATTTCTGATGGGATATCCTGTTGTGTGCGGGGAACCCTGAGGTCAGACGATGACGCAGCTCGTGTTGCTCAGTGGCACATGAAGCCAAAATGGCTCCACTTCTGGCTGCAAACTCCTGCATCCATTGAGCCCATGGAGAAGGAGAGTGTCTGCTCGGTGGCGTGGCGGCTCGGTGGCGTGGCGGCTCGGGGTGGCGTGGCGGCTCGGCTCGGTGGCGTGGCGGCTCGGTCGCTGCTAACTCCGCCTCCCAGCCCTCACTCCAGCCTCATGAACGGAGGAAGGGAAATAAATCTGAATTCAACCGTTTTAGGACGTAATGATTTAAACAAGGGCTATTGGAGTGTTTCTACTGGGAGGAATGGAAGTCTATGGGACAAAGTCTTTTTGGATTCAATGGCATCACGTTATGGAAACTTAACGTTTGCTTGCTGAAGAAGGAACCACCGCCATCATGGCCGCCGCGGCTAATCCATGAGCTAATGCTAAACATGAAGCTTAAAGTCAGATGCAGCTCAGAGATGTCATGACTTTGGACTGTGTTAGTTAGTTTTTTTTTAACAAGATAAAAAGGGAGGATCAACTAGCTGATTAATGTTTATTTAATGTGCCTCCATCACTTCATTCATCCATCCTTCATCAGTTATCAGTCCAAAGTAAAACTAACATCATTAATTCTCCTCGTCAGTCATCGGCCATGTTTGTTAATGCTAAAGTCACGTGATTGTCAGAGATTTGATTGTTGATGAATGAATCTGTTAGTGTGTTTTGGCTTTTTTTGTTATATGGTTCTCCAACACTACAGGAACTGAACTGCTTTAATTTTGATTTAACACAACATGTCGTTCTGTGTGGACTCAGGCTTTAAGGTGGAAGTGTGCGACGCAGGTTAACAGAGAAACGGTCCAACAAAAATAAACGGCAGCTGTTGCTGAGATGAATGTAAAAACCAGACTGGTGGTAGAACTGTGTGAGGCTTCATCTCCACAAACCAAACCTGCTTTAAAAAACACTAAACACAGCGAAGTCAATTGTCCTTGTTTCTGTAAAGATTTCACAGTTGTTCCTCCTCAAACGTAGCAGAGAATCGGTGTCATATCGGCTAGAACCTTTTTTATTCCTGCAGAAAGGTCCCAGCTTTGCGTGAGTCAGTAAATTCAGCTGCTGTTGCTAAATCAATATTTATGTATCCAAGGCCTCTTTGGTCAGCCGGCCTCCCAGACCAGCACACACACACACACACACACACACACACACACACACACACACACACACACACACACACACACACACACACACACACACACACACACACACACACACTAAGAATCGCAGACAAATTTCCATTTAAAAAGTCAGTGAGGCTATAACTCACAATGTTCCCCTGCTAAATGATAAATCAGGGCTGGAGCAGGCCCATAACCGTCCAGAGAGATGATGAAGGGCGTTGGACCTCCTCCTCCTCGTAAACATGACGACCTGATTGAAGCAAGGCCCCCCCCCCACCTGACGCCGCCACCCTTATTAGTCTGCATGTGTCCTCGAATCAGATCTCTGTTTGAGCGATAAGGCGGCGACGTGAAGCGACGCCTCGGGGCGATTTAGATGCCAATGATTAACGATAATGAAATGAAAGCGATAATTGTCCCTGAGATTTGATCTGCCATCAACGAGGACCTTAAACACAACTTCCTCCAGACTCTCGATGTTTTCCTTCTTTTATCAGAGGCCATGCAGCAGTGAGTCAAATTAGATCTGCTTCTCACTTTGGTTCAGTTTTCTTCAACGTAGGTGTTGTTTGTTTTACAGACGCTTTTATTAAAAATTTTCTCCAAACTAGGCGCCGACAACAAAACATCACTTTAAGCATCACTTAACTTTATTTAAAAGACAGACCTGATTCAGATGGTGGACATGACGTCGCACTGAGCTGCACAGACTACAGGACGACTCTCAGGAGACTCTAGAGACAGCTCTGGACGGGGAGTGCTCCTCCTCCTCTCCTCCTCTCCCTGTCCTCTTCCTGTGTCCTCCTCCTCTCCTCCTCTCCCTGTCCTCTTCCTGTCTCCTCCTCCTCTCTCCTCTCCCTGTCTCCTCCTCCTCTCCTCCTCTCCCTGTCCTCTTCCTGTGTCCTCCTCCTCTCCTCCTCTCCCTGTCCTCTTCCTGTCTCCTCCTCCTCTCTCCTCTCCCTGTCCTCTTCCTGTCTCCTCCTCCTCTCTCCTCTCCCTGTCCTCTTCCTGTCTCCTCCTCCTCTCCTCCTCTCCCTGTCCTCTTCCTGTCTCCTCTTCCTCTCTCCTCTCCCTGTCCTCTTCCTGTCTCCTCCTCCTCTCCTCCTCTCCCTGTCCTCTTCCTGTCTCCTCCTCCTCTCCTCCTCTCCCTGTCCTCTTCCTGTCTCCTCCTCCTCTCCTCCTCTCCCTGTCTTCTCCTCCTCTCCTCCTCTCCCTGTCCTCTTCCTGTCTCCTCCTCCTCTCTCCTCTTCCTGTCTCCTCCTCCTCTCTCCTCTTCCTGTCTCCTCCTCCTCTCTCCTCTTCCTGTCTCCTCCTCCTCTCCTCCTCTCCCTGTCCTCTTCCTGTCTCCTCCTCCTCCTCTCCTCTTCCTGTCTCCTCCTCCTCTCCTCCTCTCCCTGTCCTCTTCCTGTCTCCTCCTCCTCTCCTCCTCTCCCTGTCCTCTTCCTGTCTCCTCCTCCTCTCTCCTCTTCCTCTCCTCTTCCTCTCCTCTTCTCCCTGTCCTCTTCCTGTCTCCTCCTCCTCTCTCCTCTTCCTCTCCTCTTCCTCTCCTCTTCTCCCTGTCCTCTTCCTGTCTCCTCCTCCTCTCTCCTCTTCCTCTCCTCTTCCTCTCCTCCTCTCCCTGTCCTCTTCCTGTCTCCTCCTCCTCTCTCCTCTTCCTGTCTCCTCCTCCTCTCTCCTCTTCCTGTCTCCTCCTCTCTCCTCCTCCTCCTCTCTCCTCTTCCTCTCCTCTTCCTCTCCTCCTTCTCCCTGTCCTCTTCCTGTCTCCTCCTCTCTCCTCCTCCTCCTCTCTCCTCTTCCTCTCCTCTTCTCCCTGTCCTCTTCCTGTCTCCTCCTCTCTCCTCCTCTTCCTCTCTCCTCCTCTTCCTCTCTCCTCTCCTCTCTCCTCCTCCTCTCTCCTCTCCCCTTCCTCTCCTCTTCCTCTCCTCTTCCTCTCCTCTTCTAAACTGTGAAAATGGAGCAATTGTTTGATTCACCATCTAATATTGTTAAGTATGAGGTTGTACTGCTAGTATAGTGTGAGGTTGTACTGCTAGTATAGTATGAGGTTGTACTGCTAGTATGAGGTAGTACTACTAGTATAGTACGAGGTAGTACTACTGGTATAGTATGAGGTAGTACTGCTAGTATAGTACGAGGTAGTACTACTGGAATAGTACGAGGTAGTACTACTGGTATAGTACGAGGTAGTACTACTAGTATACGATGAGGTAGTACTACTGGAATAGTACGAGGTAGTACTACTAGTATAGTACGAGGTAGTACTACTAGCATAGTACGAGGACAGTCTGACAGTTGGGTGTTTGATGCGCTGATGTCACTAAATAGAAACTCTGAGCTGTTTTATCATCATTAGATTTTACTGCCCGCAGCAATTTTTTAAAATTATTATTATTTTTTAAAAGCCTGATTAAAAAACCAAATCTAATTAATTTTTCCTCGTCTCTTCAGGACTCTGGGCTACAAGAACCGATACGTTCGAGTTCCCGACGGCCACTTCTGGATCGAGGGGGATCATCACGGCCACAGTCTGGACAGCAACAGCTTTGGACCGGTACAAACCTGATCAATCAGACTATCAGTACTTTACATGATCACATCCTCCTCCCATCAGGCTGCTACAGACACTCCACACGACCTCCTCTCCACACCAGATATAGATATATAGTTTTCCTAAACCTAACCAAGTAAACCTGAAGTCTATAAACCTATGGTTGAACTTCATGTCTGAAGTTTTGAGACTTAAAGGGTGTAACGAGCGGAAACATTTCCTGAACACAGAAGTTTATTTTGAAAAGATGCTGTGCATGTAATAAGCAGAAACTGACACGCCGTCCCTTTTTTTTGTTCTTCGGTCTAAACTTTTCTGTGGCTGATCTGGTATCAGCCATAACCGCAAAACAGAGCATATTATTTCTCCTCCTTCCTTTTAGCCGGCGAACGTCCTCACGGTCAGAGTTTACCTGTGAAAATGAAAACGTGGGCGTTTCCAGCTATTGATCATTTCATCTGATGTCATGGGGAATCAGGCCCGTTGACGCACATTAAAAATAACTGTCCAACTTTAGCACTGATGGTTTCATTTATTTACATAAGTCATATCGAGGCTTCAGTATAAAACTGAGATTCATGACCAGTTAAATCTCCTTGTAATAGCATTAATGTATAGTTGGATTAGGAGCAGAGGGAGTGACAGGGAAGGGGGAGTAAGCCTCACAATAACTACTGACAAAGAGCCAATGAGCAAGGCATTAAACCCTAAAAGTGCTCATGTTCAACTCTGATGGAAAACCCTGTTTGTACGGTGGAAAAATAACACGGAGCTCAGAGAGACGGTAAATAAATGTGTGCGTATGTCAGAGGTCTGGGTTTCATCGGTCTGGGTTTCATCGGTCTGGGTTTCATCGGTCTGGGTTTCATCGGTCTGGGTTTCATCGGTCTGGGTTTCATCGGGCTGGGTTTCATCGGTCTGGGTTTCATCGGGCTGGGTTTCATCGGGCTGGGTTTCATCGGTCTGGGTTTCATCGGTCTGGGTTTCATCGGGCTGGGTTTCATCGGTCTGGGTTTCATCGGTCTGGGTTTCATCGGTCCAACCCCTCTGACTCTGGAGCAAAGATGTACTGAACAAACAGTGGTGATCGATTACACACCGCGTGCGTTGCCTTCCAGTGTTGTGGAAGTCCAGCGTCTCCCAGATGTGGTTGTTTCTGTTGTTTTGCTTTGTCCGTCCTGACAGACGCTGCAGCTTCTCCTCCCAACATAAAGATTTCATTAATGCTGCGTTCGCCTGGTGCACACAGACTGTTAACATCCTCCTCTCTGCATGCTGTTTGTATTTCCACCCTCGCCGGTTGAGCGCTATGAAATTTTCAGCAGCGAAGGTGCTGTTTGCTATGGATGGCACATTGCAGACCAGACAGAAGGCCCGGATCTCCGGCTGAAGGGAAGCCAGCTGAGGAGCTCAGAGGAAATCCCCTCCGATCTAAAACCCAGAACACATGGACCAACAGCCCCGCTGAGCTCCTTCGGCTTTACGGTTTCCTCCTGAGACGGCGGCGGAGCTCCGTTACACCAGACACAGACACCGTTATCTGTCCTCATGCAGCATTCATATAATAACTCACAAACAGTAGTGCAGTTTAGTTCTGCAATTAAAACTTGAGTTTACCGCCACATAAACAATGTTCATATACTCTTGATTATTTACTGGTAAAAAATCAACAGATTCTCACTCCCAACCCGTTGAATACCGTCGTTTGGTCAGAGCCCGTCGGCATCGGCGACATCACTGGATACCTCTTAACCTCGTATATTCCTCTTGGACGGACCATTGAACGGTTTGGGTTAAAATGACTTCAGAAGTGCTATAATGTAAGCACGAAAGTTATACAAATAAATCTTCTGGTTTCACACGGGACATTAACAGCGGTACTCCTGGTGAAAGTCTGGTGTTTTTTGCCTTCCTAGGTCATGATTACATGGATTATATACGAATGATTTTGTGGGATCTATACAAATTACAGAGGAATATTTCCTGTAGGAATAGCTACGAATGGTGGAGTCCAACCTGGTTGATTTTACAGCCCTGAGTCGACGGTTGGCCGGGCGGTGAGCATCGGCCGGTCGGTCTAGTTTTCATCAAGAGGAAAAACGCTCATCTGATGTTTTCACAGCAACACGAACATCTGGAACGAAGCCAAGTGGTGAGTGAGAGTTTCATGTACGTATCATAACAACGGCTTGTATATCCGCCATCCTCGCTCTTCCTGTTTCTCTTTTTGAATGATGAATACAGACTACCGCCACCTGCTGGTGTGGACAGTTATTTCCTCTCAGGCAGAGCGTCCGTGGAGAAGCACGAATTAGATGGACACAGCTGAACAGGTTGTTGTTGGTCGACTCACAGAGATAAAGGTAAAGCTGGGGACACGCCGAGCAACGTCAGCGTCAACGAGAGCTAGCGGCGATGAAGGCCGACTGTTGCATCGCCTCATGTCTCCTTTGTCTTGGTCGACAAGTTGAACTTGAACACACCGCAAAGACGAAGGCCATCTTTCTGTCACTACTTCTGTTGCTCTGGCACCGGAAGAGCTTCAATATACAAAGCTATAATTGACTTAGAGAAGCATCTGTCAATGATTAATTGATTTTTTTTAAATAGCGATGTTCAGAGCCCTGGAAGCAGGCTAGATTTTCTCCTTTTTACATTTGTATTTGTGCTACATGAAATCACAAGAAACTTTGACCAGATGGTGAAAATGTTTGGTCTTTCTGTCTCTCTCATTCTCCCTGTTTTATTGGACTGCACTTTAAAATAGGGTTGAAGAGCGACTGTCAGCTTCCATCCCTCCTAACAGACATCATCATCACGCACTTCACAAAATCACATTATGTCTTTATTCTCGCTGAATGGCCGAAGCAGCGGCAGCGTCTCGCCGGGCATCCGCACCTTAATATTTCTTTTTATGGGAGAAAACATCATGTCACACTACTTACTCACATCTGACAGTTTAATGTCACCACCAGATATTCATAGCAGGAGGAACATGACTAAAACTGCTAAATCAGTGGGGTATATTCAGGATATATCCCATCCAGCGAGGAGGTCTCATTTGAATAATATATTCTTTTTGAATGTGGCCTGCAGTGTTCAGTCTTTTCACTCAGGATCACATCAGCTCCAACAGATGATGCACTCAGCCTATGGCTCGATCAGAAATAGTCCAAAACAAACTCCCACAGTCTCTACTTACAGCATGTCGTGTTACTCTGTGGAGGTTAGGTTTCTCTTTTTCTTTTTTTTTGTTGAGAGGTGAAACTGTTTTCAGAGAAATTCACAACTTTGAAAAATCTGTGAAAACTTGTCTGCAATAAACAGACAAGAATTCACGTAAGTCGATGTGGTGCTGTGGGAAGAATGGCCTATTAAAGAGTGTAAAGGTGCAATAAATAAGGTTTTTACTGAGCCCAAAGCACGAAATGACCGCAATACATCTGCTGGGGGTTGATGGGGGTTGCTGATCGATACCAGTGATTCAGCCAGAGCTCAACCAGCTGCTGAGATTTCTGCCTCTCACAGCTCCATACCCATCCTGATGTGCATGTTAACAGGAAGAAAGGAACCAGTGAAGTGACGAAAAACTTAAAGACTAAAGGAAGAACAACGAACCAGACAAGTCACCAGTAAATCAGAAACAGAACCAAGTAACCAACGAATCACAAAAATTTAAAAATGAACCAAAAAGAGAGCTGTGAAGGGCAAAAACTGAGGAAACTAAGGAAGTGAAGGAACCAATAAAAATGAGGAGGAACCTTTGCAGAAATACATATAAAAAGGCCCCAAGCAGCTTTTAAACTAAGTATATATTAGACTTTTGTACAGTAACAAGCATGAAATGTACATTTCCTGTGAACACAGAAGTTTATTTTAAAGACACTATGCAAGTAACGAGTGGAAACGAAAATGAGCTGAAGAAGAACTGAAAAAGAAGGAAAGAAGGAATGACATGCGATGAATTAAAAGAGAAACTTAAGAACCAAAGAATGAGTGCAAGAATGAACCAAGGAAACAAAGAAGGAACCAAGGAAACAAAGATGGAACCAAGGAAACTAAGGAGGAACCAAGGAAAGTGAGAAAGAACCAAGGAAACAAAGGAGGAACCAAGCAAACAAAGAAGGAACCAAGGAAACACAGAATAAACCAAGGAAACAAAGAAGGAACCAAGGAAACAAAGATGGAACCAAGGACACTCAGGAGGAACCAAGGAAAGTGAGAAAGAACCAAGGAAACAAAGATGGAACCAAGGAAACTAAGGAGGAACCAAGGAAAGTGAGAAAGAACCAAGGAAACAAAGGAGGAACCAAGGAAAGTGAGAAAGAACCAAGGAAACAAAGGAGGAACCAAGCAAACAAAGAAGGAACCAAGGAAACACAGAATAAACCAAGGATACAAAGATGGAACCAAGGAAACTAAGAAAGAGCCAAGGAAACTAAGAAAGAGCCAAGGAAACAAAGAAGGAACCAAGGAAACTAAGGAGGAACCAAGGAAAGTGAGAAAGAACCAAGGAAACAAAGGAGGAACCAAGCAAACAAAGAAGGAACCAAGGAAACACAGAATAAACCAAGGATACAAAGACGGAACCAAGGAAACTAAGAAAGAGCCAAGGAAACAAAGAAGGAACCAAGGAAACTAAGATGGAACCAAGGAAACAAAGAAAGAACCAAGGAAAAAAAGATGGAACAAAGGAAAGTAAGAAAGAACCAAGGAAACAAAGAAAGAACCAAGGAAACAAAGAAGGAACCAAGGAAACAAAGATGGTTCCATCAACGAAACACAGAATAAACCAAGGATACAAAGACAGAACCAAGGAAACTAAGAAAGAACCAAGGAGACAAAGGAGGAACAAAGGAAACAAAGAAAGAACCAAGGAAACGAAGATGGAACCAAGGCAACTAAGATGGAACCAAGGAAGCTAAGAAAGAACCAAGGAAACAAAGATGTTACCAAGGAAACAAAGAAGGAAACAAAGATGGAACCAAGGAAACTAAAAAAGAACCAAGGCAACGAAGATGGAACCAAGGAAACAAAGAAATAACCAAGGCAATAAAGAAGGAACCAAAGAAACAACAACAGAACTGAGAAAACAAAGATTGCACAAAGGAAATAAAGAAGGAACCGAGTAAACATAGAAGGAACCGAGGAAACAAAGAAGGAAGCAAGGAAACAAAGAAGGAAGCAAGGAACAAGACCGTGAATGACAGAAAGGCAGTCCTTACGGGGAATTACCCTCAGTGGTCCTGTTCAAACCTGGGTCTGATCTGGATCGGATCACTAGAGGTACAGGTACACAAGCACAGGTGAGAACCGATCAGTCGGACCACATTCAGAGGTGGTCTGGGCCACATATGGCCACATTCTTCTAGCAGTGGGTAGAGGATGTGTCCTGGACCACATCTAGGCCCGCCTCCTCTACTGAGTCCTGCTTGGATCTGCAGGTCTCTGTGCTCCTCAGGTGAACAGACATGGATTCTACTGAATCCTGTCGGTACAGCTGTACTTTATTAATATGTGTCTTATCTATAGGCTACGTATCTACTGACATGCTGTTCTGGCTCTCTGAAGCTCTATACGGCGCCGTTACCTGTTGAAGGCAGCGGCGTCTGGGCCACGAAGGTCCCCGAGGACGGCCAGTACCACAGCCTTTAATTATGATGCTATTAAACTGTTATTACTGCTGACATTCCTGTCATATCACATCACAACTGCTGCTGTATTAGCCATGTGTTTACTACGTATTTATTTGTATATAGAGCAGGGAAGTGAGGTCGCTGGAGACAGGCGCCAACCTGCTGCCAGGATGACCTTTCAGTTTATTGTAATTCAAGTGTTCGGAGAGAAACTTCTGCTCCACCTCTGTTTTCAGACTTTAATTAATCTAGCCAGTGATGGGAGACTTTGACCAATCACAGGTCATTTCCAAGGGAGAGCGTTCCTATTGGCTTTGCTTTCTTGGTATTTCCTCAACAGATCTCAACATGGCTGCCAGGTCACAAACCTTTTCACTTTACAGCTAAGCAGTAACTACAAGCTGTTTCTGCGAATGTGAGGAGAGAAATAGTCATTACAGTAACAGAATATTGATTCATTAGTGATTGACAGCCGATCAGAGATGGCAGACTCCAGATCAGCTCTGACTGACTGTTTTCCTCCGGCCTGTGAACTCTTGCAGATGCCGTTAGAAGCACCAGACATCCCAGTCCCAGACATCCACTGTCAGCGCTCACAGCTTTTAGATCTGCTCGTTCTACATTAGAAGTTGTATGAAATATTCATGATCAATAACATTTGATTCAGTTAGTTTTTTTAATATCTTGCTGCCTGGGAGTAGATAACAGCCCGCTGACCTGCCCCTCAACTGCAGCAGATGAATATTAATCGGCTGCTTCATTACTTCATGTTATTAAAAAGGATGTAGACCTGCAGCTGAAGTGAAGGTGGAGGCTCGCCCCGACCACAGCCCCCCCCCCCCACCCCCCCCCAGCCCCCCCCCAGCCCCGCCCCAGCACCGCCTGCAGCACCGCCTGCAGCCCCGCCTGCAGCACCGCCTGCAGCACCGCCCACAGCCCCGCCCACAGCACCGCCCGCAGCCCCGCCTGCAGCCCCGACCACAGCCCCGCCTGCAGCACCGCCCGCAGCACCGCCTGCAGCACCGCCTGCAGCACCGCCTGCAGCACCGCCCGCAGCCCCGACCACAGCCCCGCCTGCAGCACCGCCCGCAGCCCCGCCTGCAGCACCACCTGCAGCCCCGCCCACAGCCCCGCCTGCAGCCCCACCTGCAGCCCCCGCCAGCCCCGCCTGCAGCCCTGCCTCCGGCATAGCGACGCCCAGAAAGTCAAATCAAACACCACCTTGTTTTCTGTGGCGGCGGCCTCGTGTTGGCTGTCTAAAGGTTCCTCTGAAGATGGAGATGAACACGACACCAAGCTTTTTTAAGACAGACGCCATCTTTTTAGAGATAACAGGCGTCATCAAAAGCATCTGACATTCACTGGTGTGTGTGTGTGTGTGTGTGTGTGTGTGTGTGTGTGTGTGTGTGTGTGTGTTCGACCTTATGCAAAGCAGCTCTAATTGAAGCAGCGAGGAAGATGTCAGACAACCAGATCTTCAGCTGTCAGCTTGCCAGTTTTAATTATCTCTGCTGTTGCCATCTGCGAGTCTCTGGACTGGAGCGTGAATGTAAATCAAACCATCTTAAATCCTCCAAAATAAGCTTTTCTTTGCACACAGAGATGCTCTTCATCATATTTAGTCCTCATTATTGTAGCTCCAATAAAATCACAGAGAGCAGATGAGCTAATCACTTTAAAACACAGTACTTCACTCATTTTACAAGTTGTACTGAAAACCACTCAGAGAGCATGTGGCTCTGTCAACGCTGCACAAAACTCAATACACACCAGGAAAGGTATTTCTTCTTCTCTGACAGTTTTTATCTGAATTTTGAATCAAATCAGCATCAAAATACAGAAAGTACTGATCATAGGAATATAAAACACCACACCAAAATAGATATTAAAAAAATCTCATCATTTGTTTGTTTGTTTAAGTACACTTTAGTGACAAACTGTTTTTACGACAATGCAGAATCACTGGTATAAAACCGTTTGTTGTGGAACAATAGAAAGCTCATTTTCTAAAAACTATAATGAAAAAGAAAGAGAATGAGGGGCTTTGTATGAAACTGAAAAGATTTTATTGCCAAGTAGTTTTCACATAAAAGGGAATTGTCTTGGTGCTTTGATGCATGACAATAAACACAATAGGAGAAACTACAAGAAGAAAGCAAATACTGCAACAGTCAAGAGACATAAATGAAATAGACACGTCAATAAGGAACGTGATAGAAACGTTTAGTTTACGATATATGTCTCTAAAATGAAGGAGATTTCAGTTTTGTGCAGGACAACCTGTTCTCAACTCGCCCCATAAACCAACGCACAGAGGCGCCCTTTAGTGACAGTATGTGACGATCCGGGATTCAACTAACTCCAATGTAAACCCACCTACAGCGTTATTCAGCCGTCAGAGCAGTGATGTAGTATTAATACGTGAGAGTCTTTCAGCCAGGAGGCCATTGTTCGTGTCCCCGGTGAAACTAGAAGTGTCGTGGAGAGGAGGTCATGCTGCTCTAGTGAAGCAGGGAAGCTGCTTGAAATCCTCCTGGATCCAACTTCTCACATATGTTCACAATATACACTATATTGCCAAAAGTATTGGCTCACCTGCCGTGACTCACATATGAAATTAGGTGGCATCCCACTCTGAATCCATCGGGTTTAATATGACATCGGTCCACCCTTTGCAGCTATAACAGCTTCTGCTCTTCTGGGAAGGTTTAGGAGAGTGTTTAAGGGAATTTTTGATTATTCCTCCAGAAGCACATCTGTGAGGTCACAGTGATGTTGGACCAGAAGGCCTGGCTCTCGGTCTCCACTCTATTTCATCCCAAAGGTGGTCTATCGGGTTGAGGTCAGGACTCTGTGCAGGCCAGTCAAGTTCATCCACACCAGACTCTCTCATCCAGGTCTTCATGGACGTTGCTTTGTGCACTGGTGCTCAGTCATGTTGGAACAGGAAGGGGTCATCCCCAAACTGTTCCCACAAAGTTGGGAGCATGGTATTGTCTAAAATCTCCTGGTATGCTGAAGCATTCAGAGGTTGTTTCCCTGGAACTCAGAGGCCAAGCCCAGCTCCTGAAAAACAAACCCACACCATAATCCCCCACAAGTACTGTTCTCCTGGCAACCGCCAAACCCAGACTCGTCCATCAGATCGCCAGATGGTGAAGTGCGATTCGTCACTCCAGAGACTGGGTCTCCGCTGCTCTAGAGTCCGGTGGCGGCGTGCTCTATACCACTGCAGCCGACGCTTTGCATTGCACGTGGTGATGTGTGGCTTGGATGCAGCTGCTCGGTCATGGAAATCCGTTCCATGAAGCTCTCTGCACACTGTTCTTGAGCTGGTCTGAAGGCCACATGACATTTGGAGGTCTGTAGCGACTGACTGCAGAAAGTTGGTGACCTCGGTGCACTGTACGCCTCAGCGTCCGCTGACCAAGCTCCGTCATTTAACGTGGTCTACCACCTCGAGGCTGAGTTGCTGCCGTTCCCAAGCGCTTCCACTTTGTTATAATACCACTGACAGTTGACTGTGGAATATACCGGAGCGGGAAATTTCTCGACTGGACTTGTTGCCCAGGTGGCGTCCTATCACAGTACCACGCTGGAGGTCACTGAGCTCCTGACAGCGACCCATTCTATCATAGATGTTTGTAGAAACAGTCTGAACGCCTTGGTGCTTGATTTTATACACCTGTGGCCACGGAAGTGACTGGAACACCTGATTTCAATTAATAGGATGGGTGAGTGAAGACTTTTGGCAATATAGTGTACGTATTAATTTTTGTCATATGGATTGTCTATGTTGTGTTTTCATTATGTTGTTACGCTGTACACACGTCGTCTATTACCCATCTGTTCATACCGGAAGGAGATCCCTCCTCTGTTGCTCTTCCTGAGGTTTCTAACATGCTGTAGGAGGCAGGGTTGGACGTGAAATCTGCTGATATTATTCAGGTTGTAGGATCATTCTGTGGACGCGTATATATGCGTCTCAGTCGGGGTTTATACATCAGTTTGTGCCACACGGCGTCTTTCCTGTTTACGGCTAAGCCTCTGTGCATTGAACACAAACCAACTAGCTGACAGTTTGCAGGGATGCATGTGCAGAAGAACAGAAGGAGAAACAGTTAAACATTATGAAATATTTGGATATCAGCAGGTATCATGTACAAATATCACAACATGAACCTTTTCCAGAGGGTGGTTGAAGGAATGAAAGAGGGAGGCTGAGTATGAAGAACTGCATGTAAACGGGAATATTAGTGGAACATTAATTTTCATTAGCCATGCAATCAGTTTAGTAAACGTAGTCGTTGTCTTTCTCTGAACCTTCAATTCTGACCCTGAGTTATGTTTTTTTGTGTTTTTTCCCAGGTGTCTGTGGGGCTACTTCACGGTCGAGCCTCTCACATCATCTGGCCACCAAATCGTTGGCAGCGAATCAAGCCGTCTCTGCCCCCAAACCGCCGACCACTGGACACTGAGGAGGAAGAGGGATGAAGACAACCAGACAACTATGGTAAAGGGTAAAATCAGGTCTCCGTTAGTGTTTGGAAAGACATGCAGCTGTACAAATACATTGAAGTACACATTGTATCACTGTTATTCTGTCTAAAATGTCAAATTCAGGAGAAACAGATGCTGATTGAGTCACCGAGTGAGTCATGAGATTGTTAAACTGCTGTTATGTAAACTGTTAGACAGTATATGGATTTTGTGTTAATTTTGTGACAGTCGTCAACGATTCTCTCTCAAAGAAAGACTTTACCTGCTACAGACACTCATCTTTATCTTTACAGTCTGGAGGAAAATGGATCATGTCAACAGATCCTGATTAGCTACATACAGACTGAATAATTGAGCGGTATTTCCCTTTACGGACCTTGCTTTAGCAAAGCTTCTTTCATGTGTTTTCTGTCAGTGCACCCTCCATTTTTGTGACCTCTCAAGTGCACTTGAGGATAACTGTGTGAATTCAATTATTTTCCAGCGTGAATGAGAGAAAACAATGTCTGTGTCATCCTCTAAAAATCTATTTCCACTGTGCTTTTGTTTGTGTTGCTGGTGTTGTCACCTCTGAGCTGAGGGCTGCTGCTAGTTCACACAGATCCATGAATATTCTCTTCGTTATTAAATACTCTGAGAGGAGAAACATGAGCATTTACTCTCCGACATCAACCAGGTTATCTGAAGTCCTAATTAGAGAGAAACCACGCAAGACAAAACAGCCAGCTGACTTCTGCCCGACTCTCAAACAGCTGAAACGCTCCGTCTTTTAAGAGGTGCATCGCTGATTTGCATGAAGCAAATTGAGGGAGCACTTGTGGTAAATTCAGCCAAATGGAGCTCTCGATTGTTGATTCTGCGATGCTAACAGCTGTGTCACGGCGTAATGGGAGCCTGGAAGGCACAAGTGGGGCTAAATGCAGGTGTACTCAACCCTCCTACCGATGCAACGCACAACAACAGGCTCACATCTGCATAATTCATTTGCTCAAATGTGATGTGCATTTCTGTGACAATTGAATTTGACATTCAGGGTTTATGTTTGAGGTTAATAAAGTGCAGCCAGTCTGCATTAGTTAGAGCCTGAGCTGTTATACTGTAATAATAAAGCCTGTGTTTGTACACATCTTCTACATCCTGCTTTTACCTTATTTGCAGAAAGCTGGAAGGACTCATCAGTCTGTCTGTGTATGTCTCTAAGCTTCTGCTCTGTTTCCGTGCCAACTAACGCTGCCGACTGCAGCTGCTAGGATACCGGCGTTGCCGTGGTGAGATATGGCCTCGTTTAGACGTGCAGGATCACCACTCCGACAGGAAGGAAGCTGCATGTAGAGCCGTGCGTCCTCCATCAGTTAACAGACGCACAGAATCCTGCTGCAAACATGTTTTATTAGGTGCTTCTTTTTTTATCTAATTATCTTCATTGGATTTTCCAAAAAATCCAGGCAGACAGGAAAAAGTGCATTATAGTTCAGAAATCATTATAGTGCAAAGAAACCGACTCCACCACCTAACAGGTGAAAATGAGCTGGACTATCACAATATTACAGGAAACTAATTACTCATCCACATCTTCATAAGGGGCATAATTAGTCACTCCATTTTTTTACTTAGATTTTCTGTAGCTGTGAATGAAACATGACATATTTCAACCACCTGGCATGAAAAGAGTGTTTTGGATTTCTCCATTTAATTAGGATACGACGACGGGTTAACGAGTAGTTTAAGTCAACAGCACTGTAAATATTCGTAGGTCAGACCGCCTCCTCTGGCTTTATGCTCCTTTACCGTAAAGAGGCGAAGTCTCTTTATTGATTTTAAGTTTATTTATTTGTTTATTTTTGATTTAATTTTTTACTTATTCATTTATTTTTGCATGTCTTAACTTGCACAACATACATCACCAACGCTAGCTAGCTGTTCCATGTCACCATGGCCACTGACAGCGGAAGTAAATAACATTGATTATCTTGTTAAAATGGCTTCTGGTAGTTGGGGGGGTATATCAGGCAGTGAGTGAACATTTTGTTCTTGAAGTTGATGTTGGAAGCAGAAAAAATGGTCAAGCATAAGGATGTGAGCGACTTTGACCAAACGGCTAGACGACCGGGTCAGAACATCTCCAGAACTGCAGGTCTGCTGCGATGTTCCCGGTCTGCAGTGGTCAGGACCTACCAGAAGTGGTCCAAGGAAGGAGAACCGGCTCATTGATGCCTGTGGGCAGCGAAGGCTGGCCCGTGTTATCAGATCTAATAGAAGAGCTGCTGGAGCTGAAACTGCTAAAAACGTTCATGCTGGTTCTGGTAGAAAGAACATAGTTCATCATAGTTTGTTGTGCATGAGGCCGCGTAGCCGCAGACCGGTCAGCGTGCCCATGCTGACCTAATGCTATGGCTGATCGGTGTAAATACCCTTTACCCCTCTACTAAGTCACCAACTCTTACTGTAGCATTTATACGCAGATGCATTTACATTCTCTGTGTCATTTAACAGGAAGTCATTGCAGTGAAATGGTCAAGGTTCACGTTTAGGCCTTGTGGCATTATCATGGCATTTATACGACTTTTTTGGGGCTGGTCCTATGTGATAAATCTTGACGAAGGAGATTTAGTATTTCAGAGATAATGGGATCTTATATTCAAGATAAGATAGCTCTAGAGAAACCCCCCCTTTTTTTTTTTTTTTTTTTTTGGGTGCCCCTTTTCCCCCCCCCCCCACCTCGTTAGTCTAAGATATCTCTAAAGAAACATATGATTGATGCTTGTGCACTATTGAGAGAATAAATCAAATCAATCATCTGGGGTTGAAATCTACCCCCATATCCCTGACATGAAGTCATGCATTTTACAACAGTTTGCCCCATTACTGCCCTGGCCAGGTTTTTCTGGATCCCTAATGAAATCTTGGTTCGTCTCTAAACACTCTATGGCTCATTTGACTGTTTGATTGCTCCTCTTGCACCTCTATCTTTACCAGTTTGAAAAGTAATTATGCTAATGGGAGCTCCCTGCAGGGTCAGTCCTGTACCTTGCCTGTGAATATGAGCCCCGGAGCCCTGTGGACGGAGGTGTTTCATCTGGCCCTGTAATAGATATTAAACCATGCTTGGCTGATGCATGTAGGAGAGCGATGGAAATTAACCTCCGCTGGTCCGAGGTCGCCTCCTGAGCCACGGGAGGAAACAGCAGCAGCTTGGTGTTTGTCCGACGATGAATCAACCTGCTGATGTCAAAGAAAGAAAGTCCTAAATAATCCATCTAGGGGCAGTGGCTCAAATCTAAAGACAGACAAAAATCATTTACGTGAGGTGAAGTCTGTAAGAAGTGGCTGATGGATATATATTTTACGGGGCAGCTGTGGCTCCGGAGGTAGAGCGGCTTGGCCGCTAAGGTCGTGTTTCGATCCCTTGCTGCTCCTGTTCACGAGTTGAAATGTCTTTGGGCAAGACACTCTGAACCCCAGGTTGCTCCTGATGGGCAGACCAGAGCCCTGCATAGGTTTAGGCAACACACTAGTCAGGTTTAGGAAAAGATCAAGTTGGTTAGAATTTAGGCAACAAACTACTTAAGAGTAGGAAAAGATTGACTTGATTATGTTTAGCAAAAAAGTACTCAGTTAGGTTTAGGAAAAGATGGTGGTTTGGGTTAAAATACCACCGGAAGTTGTATAACTCAAGTAAGGAAGTTACAGCTACCCGACCTCCTGCCGACGTGGCGTTCGCCTTTCTTTTATACTTCCCTGTTCAAAATTATGTGGATTACATACAAATTGATTTCATGCTGACCATCACAAAAAAGGGAAATGAGTGTGTTTGTACACAAATCAATATATTAAATTTTGTGACGGTTTCATGAACTGCTGTGCGGCTGGGCTGTCGAAGCACATGTTCCAATACAAGGACGAACTCACAGTATTGAACAAAACACAAGGTTAGCGTTGAAAGAAGGGCTTTACATCCACATGTCGGAGTGTGTTATCGTACGAGAAGCTCTGTCCGGTGACTCATTAGATCACGCTGCATGTGGATTACATTAACTCAACCAGACGACCTTTCACAGTCTGAAGGGTAACACCAGTTATTTATTTAATTGCCGTGCTATGTCATTACCTTCTTAATGATAACAATAATTGCTTGGCACTTAAGAAATGCTCAAGAAACAAAAGCAACTTAACAAACCAGCAGCTACAATAAAGAGAAGATTCCCACTCCTTACTAATTAAAGCCTATTTTTCAGGCTGACGCAGCAGATTTCAGACGACTCTTAAATTACCCAAACCTCCACAGCAAGATTAGAGCAAGTTAACACAAGTTACGTGCTTCACAAAAGTTTTTGTTTAGTTCTTAACGATTCAAGTTTTATAATTGGGTTTTCTTCTAGGAGGTTTTGAAGACCCTGACAGAAAATTATTTTAAAAGTTTAATTTACTTTATCTACTTTACTTCTGTCCTGCTGTCTGGTTTTCTCCTAAGTCCTAGTCAAGTCAGCACTCTGACACACTGACAGCTGTTGTTGCCTGTTGGGCTGCAGTTTGTCATGTTCTGATTGGAGCAGATTGTTGATGCTAAAGTCAGAACCTGGGAGGGTTTCTGGACAATATCTGCCATTGATTAGTGCTGTTATTGATTTACAATAATAAATATACACACACATTTACATAAAGCAGCATATTTGTCCACTAACATGTTAAGAGGATTAAATACTTGACAAATCTCCCTTTAAGGGACATTTGAACAGATAAAATATGTATGAAACATTATAATTGACCCCTAGAAAGTTTAAGTAACAACACAGATTTATTTCACTATGGGCATCAGTTACAGCAGTTTGGGCCACGCTCCAGATAATTCCTAAGGTTGGGGTCAGAGGTCACGGTAGATGAGGACGGTCGAATGGACGCTGGTGGCCACAGCTGAGTTAAGGAGGAGGTCAAAAGGTTCCCACAGCCAGCAGCAGCCGTGGCGTGATGGAAGCGAGTATATTATAGAGGTTAAAAACGCTGCGTCGTCTCTGCGTGAGCCTCCGATAGTTTCTACGCTGCTGTTCGTGCTGCTGTGATACATTTCATCCCTGTGAGCTCCTCAGACACCAACAAGGCCGACTCGTTCTCTCCAGCGGACTGGCATTTTATGCCTCAACAGTGGAAAAAAATATTGGTTGAGAGAGATAACAACTGATGAGCGGTGTTGAAAAATAAAATATTTAAAACAATTATGTGATAAGTTTTTTTTTTTTGTTTGTTTTTTTTGCTCCGGCTGTGACAGAAATTAAAGTTCATTATCTCCAGATGTCACCGTCTGGTTAGATAAAGCGAATAAAAGAGAGGAAAAAAAAATCCCCTTATTGGACTTAAAAGCCGCTAGTAATAACATTAAAGTGCCAGTATTACCATCCATGTTGAATTAGGGTTCAGAGATCCATATCTGCACAGCCAGCACTCGCCTTGAATAAATCCCCTCTAATTACATAAAGGCTTCTTACACATCCTTCACAAGTTGTAAACCACAATAAAATATTGCACGGAGATAATTAAATACATATCTTAGCTTCATAATTAAATTGAAGTGCTTCATATGTGCATCTGTGATTTTTCCAGGTGGCAGTGATGCTTTTCATCAGTACAAGGATTCATCCCTCTCCCTCCTTCTTACTTCTCACCATGAAACAGCCCTGATCGCATTCAAGGTGTCGGTGAGTGGCTGTTGCCCTTGAGCAAACTGTCCGGGGAATAGAAAGCCTCTTCCAGGCCTGGTTACTCTCATTTATCTCCCCTCGCAGTGGGGAGGTTCAAACACGAGCGCCTCGGGACCTAATCTTCAATGAGATGCCATTTTGACCTCTCCTCAACACAGTCAGGAGAATGTGACTGACCTCCCCCGTCTATTAATGATTAATTAATGGCATATATGCAGGAGAGAGACCCCACACTTTAATGTTACAGTGGCTGTAGTCCAGCGTAGTAATGCGTGATGAGTGGGGCGACTGAAGTAGCTCCTGCCACTTAACAGCTATGGCATGTACACTACTTTCTGATGACAATGCAATGTATTGTATTTAATGGATGTGAAAATTCAGCCCAGTCACACAGACATTTGTTCAATAGTCCTGAAATTTAACGCATTGATTTGTGTACATAGACACAAATTTTACATTTTTGTTCATGTGGTCAGCATGAAATCAGTTCATATGTAATTCATGTAATCGTGAACCCAGAAGAATAAAGAGCAGCGAACGCCATGAAGAAGGTCGGCGTGGATGGGTGGGTCAAAATACACCAGACTGTCAGCAGGAGATGATGACGATCCGATTGATTTACAGTATTTGTCACATAACTTCTGCACTTAAGATACTGCACTTCTGGTGTTATTTTAACCCAAACCACCATCTTTTCCTAAACCTAACTAAGCTGTTTCCTAAACATAAGTCAGTCTATTCCCAAGCCTTAGTAGTTTGTTGCCTAAACCTAACCATGTCGATCTTTTTCTAAACCTAACTAAGCATTTTTTTTTTCCTCAATCTAACCAAGTCAGTCTTTTCCTAAACCTAACCAAGTAAGGGATTCATAAAAGACAAACTTCTCAACTAAACTTGTGTTATGCATACCAGGGGAAAATAATCAGAGGTACTACAAGTAGTTGTAGTTGTAGCAGCAGTATTATTATCATCATAAAGTATAAAGTACAAGGAATTGATTTTAGATTAAGATTAAAACCCAGAACTGCGTCAACCCTCTGCATCCTCTTCTCAACTCTGAGTATTAATAGAAATATGTAAATGAAATAGTGATATTGAGCATAAAATGGAAATGCTGAAGTAAAGTACAAAAAAAGAAAGACAGTAGTGATTGAGCTCTAGGCAGCTAACTGATAGCTTCTTGCTAATGTCCAGTTTAGGACTAGCGCCATGTGATTAACTCAGTACTGTCTTGTACTGCAAATTTTTGCACCAGTAGAATCTCTGTGCATAACGTTTTTTACGAGATCACAGATGATAACTTTTAAAAATAATAGTAATGATAATAATATTTCTGTATAATGTGTTGCTGTGTAAAGAAGTTTCTGGAGTGGAAACAGCTGTCCATTTACTTCCACTGAAATCAGTAAAAGTCTGTAAAGAAAGATAAACGGATGTAATTTATCTCAAGTGACGGACCACATGTCCTCTGTCTGCCAGACGGAGACTCGGTGTTGTTTGTTCCCAGGCATCCGGGTTTCCTCAGGGGCCCCGGCCCCCTCAGAGTTTACCAATTCATGAGGTGTCATTACTCAGAGGCGTCGTGACGGCGGCCGAGCCGCCGCCCAGAGATGCAGGTCAGCGGCTCTTGAACCAGCCCGTCATCCGGGAGGCATCCTCCGTCTTCATTATGGATTCATATATCTGCCATCATCTGACAAGCCAGAGAGGAAGTGAGGCAGTGTGTTTAGCCTCGGGGCCCCTCAGCTGAGCCCTTCAGAGGATGAAGAGGGAGGAGGAAGAAGAGCAGAGCTGGAGGTCGCCGAGGCAGCGCAGATGAAGAGGAGCTCAATAATAAGCAGCACTTTGTTAGAAGCTGAAAATGGGCTTTTACTGTCACGACCCCGAGACCCGACCTGCATGAGGAGCTGAGACCAGCAGATCCTCCTCATCTGGAAACTGATTTCTGTTGACGCTCTGCTGCAGCGTCACACGTCCTTTATCCTGCTGTTTTCACTGGGGATCCGTCTGCTCTCCTGGTTTAACTGTGATGCTGGTTTTTATTGGTTGTTCAGGATGGAGCTCAATAGACAAGAAGAAGAAGATGTCTATAATGTCTATAATGTGTTAAAAACATATTATACTATTTTATATTTATTTACCAAGAAGATCTTTCACTGCAGTAAATGTAGTACTACCATAGTGTAGAAATACTCATGCATTAAAGTCAGAATCAGAAATATCTGTATTATATATGATCCCAGGAGGTAGCAGTTGCTCTTATATAAACTTAATTATGTCCATAATACTACAATATAAACAAAATATATGTGAAGACATTCACAGTAAGTTCTAAAATTAAAAATGTGAAAATGTGGATGTAAAAAATATGAAATATGTACAAAATGTTGACGTACAAAACAAAAGTATCTCTGCAAGCATGATGAGAAGAGCTGCAGCTTCTATGAGTTAAAGTTTAACAAATCAAACAAATAAGATAAAAGTTAAAATAAGAAAATGAGCCGGGGCAACTGCAACAGGCTGCATTCGCACTATAAATAAATAATTACTGAAGTAAAAGTACAAAAAGCATTAAATATTCTTAAAGTACCAATAATAAAAGTTTGCATTTTGCAGAATAATATATAATTTTATTATAATTTAATTAGTGATACATTAATGTGCTCATCACTTTAATACTGCAGCTTGTAAAGGTGGAAGTACCACTGGGTCGCTCCATAAAAACATAACATAAAATGGAAATAATCAAGTACGATAAGATAAGAAATCATTCATCATCAACCGCCCCGTTAGGGGTCGTGGGGGGCTGGAGCCGATCCCAGCTGGCATTGGGCGAAGGCGGGTTCACCTGGACAGGTCTCCAGTCCATCAGAGGACACATAGAGACAGACAACATAGAGACAGACAACCATTCACACTCACATCCACACCTACGGGACATTTAGAGTCATCAATTAACCTGCATGTCTTTGGACTGTGGGAGGAAGCCGGAGTACCCGGAGAAAACCCACGCTTACACAGGGAGAACATGCAAACTCCACACAGAAGAGTCCCAAGCCGGAATCGAACCTGCGACCCTCTTGCTGTGAGGCGACAGCGCTAACCACTGCACCACCGTGCAGCCCCTAATCCATAAGATAAGATGAGATAAGATGGGGGTGGGGAACTCTGCAGTGTACAGCAGCAAAGTGCAAGAAAAACAGAAGCTAAAAAAAGTAGACAGACAAATATGACGAGTTAAATCGAAGGAAATATAAACAAGGTGAAATATTACAAATAGGGACATTATATACAGTATTGACACTAAACAGACTACTAAGTACAAGTACCTCAAAACTGTATTTAACCCCTCAACATTCCAGCTTCTTTAGGTGGGTCTTTTGGGGGGTCCAGGGGGTCTTTAGGGGGTCCAGGGGTCTTTAGGGGGTCCAGGGGGTCTTTAGGGGGGTCCAGGACTCTTTAGGGGGTCAAGGGGTCTTTAGGGGGTCCAGGGGGTCTTTAGGGGGTCCAGGGGGTCTTTAGGGGGAGATAGCAGGTCAACAGTAGATGACTCATATTAGTGGTGAACATCACCTGAAAGCTGGAAACCTGCAGATTAATCTGAGATGCTGATCAGCTCTGAGGGTCAAGTTGTTCTAGTCATAAATCAGAAATGAATATTAATTGATAGATGATGTAATCAATCAAAGTTTTTGATACATGATGATATTATCTGATGTCCATCCTCAGGCTCTATTATGTCCCATCAGTTGTTGCAGTAATTTTTGGGTTGATACCATTTGTTCCATAGATTTGGTGCTAAAATGAACCTTTTTTTTACTACTAGAGAATTGATAAAAATGATCAATAATCCTCCAAAACACCACATTAAGACACCAAGACCTGGAGGAACACCATAGAAGAAGACATGCTGGGATTTGGGATCAAAAACTTTTAACATTTGGAGATTTCTGTATTTTTCATTGATTGGATGTTGATCACTAGTGATGTGTAAAAATCTCAGAAACCCCCTGATAGTCAGAGTAGCTAGTAGTACTAGTAGTAGTAGTAGTAGTAGTCAGTGTAGCTAGGAAAGACACCATCCTCTGAATACTTTAGGTCTCTAGTTACCAGGATGTAGTAGTAGTAGTAGTAGTAGTAGTAGTAGTAGGGGAGGAAAGACATCCTCCCTACCGGTCTCTGTTCCGGATGTGTGTGTGTGTGTGTGTGTGTAGTAGTAGTAGGGGTGATTTCCTGGGTGTGTAGTGTGTGTGTGTAATGTAGAGTTATTTTTTAGGCTGTGATTATCCTAGAGGTAGTAGTAGTAGTAGTAGTAGTATTATCCTAGAGGTCACCACAGGTCATTGTATACAGTGATCAATGAAATGGCTCCTATGGGGACTAACATCATCACACATGAATCCAGGTGGACTCATTGATCCACCAGAGTCTCAGCTTTACACTGAGACCCAGTTTATGGGGTTCAGGACTGTTTAGGGACCCAGTATACAGAAATACTCAGATACACCATTTAGACTAGGAGACAATACCACAGTTATACTGACTGGGACTATCAGAAAGTGGGCATGTCTGTAAAGGGGAGACTGGTGGGGACCCAGAGAACCCATTTACATCCACACATCTGGAGGTCAGAGGTCAACGGACCCCTTTGAAGATGGACATGACAGTTTTTCCTCAACAAAATTTACTGTACAATTCATAGCATTATTTAGCGATCTAGCAAGCTAGTCTGACCTGGTTGATGCAGATGGATCCATCAGGTTTTCTAGTTTCTTATGAGACCAGTATCTTAACTCTAGCTTTAAAACTGAGCCGCTTCAACCTCTGAAACACAGAATATGAGCCGGACCCCCTGGCAGGCTGTTGGAGTTTTAAGGGGTACAGTACTTGAGTACATGTACTTAGTTACATTCCACCCCTGATTAGTAGAAGTGTTAATGGACTAATCTTGTGTTGTGCAAACCTGCAGAAATATTATCATTTTAATCAGAAGTACTACAAGTTGTGGTTGTATAAAGTACTAGGAGTTGTGTTAGATGCATTTGGCTGCACAGAACGACGTCCACTGAGGATGTTAAAATCCAAAGGTACCCCAAACATCTGCATAATAACAGAAATAATATTAATCACCAGTTAATAATGACACCCAGCCAGGCTGCTTCTGCATTACTCTGCCCCCAAACCCAACCTGAGGCAGCTCAGCTGACCCCGCTATTGACAGACCGAGCCTCTCAGCTGGGTGTCAACAGTATCAACACGCCGCATCCCCAGCAGGCTGCTTTTCAACATGGCCGCCCCCGCAGAGGCTCTCGGTACGCAGCAGAATCAATTAAAAAACCCAATTCAGCAGCTCAGAGTCCTGCTGAGAGACTGATGCCGTGGTCGAGCTGATAAGCGGCTCAAAGCTATGTATTACAACCCCCCCCCCCCCAACACCACCACTCCTGTTGAGGGAACGCCACTCCGACCTGGGCTATCTCCAGCACCAGTGGCAACAACAGGCAATTTGTGGAGGGTTATACAGGGTAATTAACAAATGTGCTGTGTGGTGTTGGCTGACACATTTCATATCATGTTTGTTTCCCTCAGGGCGTCTGCCACCGCGGCGCCGCCATCTAGAGACGGCGAGCTGCAGGTGGAAGTAAGACAGAGTGGAGAAGCACTCAAACATTCACTTTGCATCTGTTGTTTTATTCACACTCCATCAACAAAACTTCATGTTTATTGTTCATCTGAAGCTGTAAATACAATAAAAACCTTACAAACTACATGATATCTTAAAACTTTCTTCTCTCGTCATTTTACATTTCTAAAACTTCTGTTTTGTTTCGTTTTTTATTTATTTTTGCCACTAGTTCACAACTGCCTTTTTAAGGCACACAATCAAAATTCATGAATGGGATGTTTTATTGACATATTTCATATTGTAGAACAAAACATTAAAATCTCTTCAGCTTGTATTAAACACAGAGACATCCTGAAAACCCACTGACTTCCAGAGGAGGGAACAGGAAGCGATAAAAAGCTAACTCATATCCTGGTTTGAAGATGTTAATCCTTAAAAAAAATCAATATACTGTATAGTTTATTTTTTTTAAGTCTCAGTAATTTCCACTTCACTTCAACACACTGGAGGGATTATACTGTATATCACCGCGGGGTCCCCCAGGAAGAGGTGGAAAACGAGGGATGTCTGGGATGGATAGATGGATGGATGGATAGATGGATGGATGGATGGATAGATGGATGGATGATGGATGGATGGATGGATGGATGGATGGATGGATGGATGATGGATAGATGGATGGATGATGGATGGATGGATGGATGGATGGATAGATGGATGATGGATGGATGGATGGATGGATAGATGGATGGATGATGGATAGATGGATGGATGGATAGATGGATGGATGGATGGATAGATGGATGGATGATGGATGGATGGATGGATGGATGGATGGATGATGGATAGATGGATGGATGATGGATGGATGGATGGATGGATGGATGGATAGATGGATGATGGATGGATGGATGGATGGATAGATGGATGGATGATGGATGGATGGATGGATGGATGATGGATAGATGGATGGATGATGGATGGATGGATGGATGGATGGATGGATGATGGATAGATGGATGGATGATGGATGGATGGATGGATGGATAGATGGATGATGGATGGATGGATGGATGGATAGATGGATGGATGGATGGATGATGGATAGATGGATGGATGGATGGATAGATGGATGATGGATGGATGATGGATCGATGGATGGATGATGGATAGATGGATGGATGATGGATGGATGGATGATGGATAGATGATGGATCGATGGATGATAGATAGATGGATGATGGATGGATGATGGATGATGGATGGATGGATGATGGATAGATGGATGGATGGATGATAGATGGATGGATGATGGATAGATGGATGGATGAATGGATGATGGATGGATAGATGGATGGATGATGGATAGATGGATGGATGGATGGATAGATGGATGATGGATGGATGATGGATCGATGGATAGATGATGGATGGATGGATGGATGGATGATGGATAGATAGATGGATGGATGGATGGATAGATGGATGATGGATGGATGATGGATCGATGGATGGATAGATGGATGATGGATGAATGATGGATGAATGATGGATGGATGGATGGATGATAGATGGATGGATGATGGATGGATGGATGGATGGACCGGGGAACAGGAACTGCAGGGTTTTAGGACTCGTTCCAGCAGCCCTCTACCAGCTGCTTCATTCAGTATTTTTATTTGTTTCACGTGTATATAAATGAATAAATAAACATTTTATTAGTTTCACATATATAAATAAATAAAGAAATAACATTTTGTTAACGTGTTTTGTGTCACGTTTTAAAATGTTATTTATTTATATATTTACTTATTTGTTTCATACATCATTCATTCATTCATCGTCAACTGTTTATCCCATTAGGGGTCGCGGGGGGCTGGAGCCGATCCCGGCTGGCATAGGGCGAAGGCGGGTTCACCTGGACAGGTCTCCAGTCCATCAGAGGACACATGGAGACAGACAACATAGAGACAGACAACCATTCACGCTCACATTCACACCTACGGGACATTTAGAGTAATCAGTTAACCTAAACAGCATGTCTTTGGACTGTGGGAGGAAGCCGGAGTACCCGGAGAAAACCCACGTTTACACGGGGAGAACATGCAAACTCCACACAGAAGAGCCCCAAGCCGGAATAGAACCTGCAACCCTCTTGCTGTGAGGCGACAGCGCTAACCACTGCACCACCGTGCAGCCCATAATCCATAAGATAAGATGAGATAAGATGGGGAGTGGGGAACTCTGCAGTGTACAGCAGCAAAGTGCAAGAAAAACAGAAGCTAAAAAAAGTAGACAGACAAATATGACGAGTTAAATTGGAAGCCGGAATCGAACCTGCGACCCTCTTGTTGTGAGGCGACAGCGCTAACCACTGCACCACCATGCAGCCTTGTTGCATACATATAAATAAATAAACATTTCATTTATTTGTATATAAATACTTAAATAATTAACATTTTATTTATTTCTCTCTCACGCACGCACGTGGGTGTCGCGAGCAACAAGGTGACGGGGGAATCACTTCCGGACAGATAACAGGGAGGAGGCCGTGTTAGCGGGGCTAGCAGCGGTTAGCAGCTGTTAGGTGGGGGTTCGGCTGTTAGCCGCTGTTAGTGGTGGCTAGCAGCGGTTAGCAGCTGTTAGCGGCGGTTAGCAGCTGTTAGTGGTGGCTAGCAGCGGTTAGCAGCTGTTAGTGGTGGCTAGCAGCGGTTAGCGTCGCTGTTAGCGGTGGCTAGCAGCGGTTAGCCGCTGTTAGAACTGTTAGCCGCTGTTAGAACTGTTAGCGGCGGTTAGCCGCGGTTAGCAGATTGAGCAGAGCTCATCTCCACAGCTACATCCAGGCGCTGAACCGCGTGCAGCGCTGCGTAAAGACCCCCTTCCTCCACGTGGAAACCACATTCAGCGGGTCGGAAAACCGGATCACGGAAACCGGAACAGGAGACCGGACACAGCGGAGCGCCATCCTCACCACGCGGTCCAACACACCTCCACCTGACAGCAGCTATCAGAGTCCTGCTGAAGATGAACCCGCTCAGTGGCTCAGCTGTAGATGATGAAATCAGTTTAACGCGCCTGTTAGCGGCCGGCGATGTAGCCCCAAAACCACATGACCTGGCCCGACATGGACCCACCACTACCGGATGGGTCAACCAAGCAAACAGGCCTCTTCCCTCTGCAGCAGACCTGGATTAACTGACGAGTCATCGCCGTCATCTTCCTGAACCATAAACAGTGAGTGTTAATGTGAAGTAAACCTGCAGAAGCAACAGGAGGAGGCCGCACCACGCCTGTAGTACTCATACCACTAGTACTCTGTCTCATACCACTAGTACTCTGTCTCAGACCTGTAGTACTCTGTCTCAGACCTGTAGTACGCTGTCCCAGGCCTGTAGTACTCTGTCTCATACCACTAGTACTCTGTCTCATACCACTAGTACTCTGTCTCAGGCCTGTAGTACTGTGTCTCATACCACTAGTACTCTGTCTCATACCACTACTGCTCTGTCTCAGGCCTGTAGTACTCTGTCTCAGGCCTGTAGTACTGTGTCTCATACCACTAGTACTCTTTCTCAGGCTTGTTGTACTGTCTCATACCACTACTGCTCTGTCTCAGGCCTGTAGTACTCTGTCTCAGGCCTGTAGTACTGTGTCTCATGCCACTAGTACTCTTTCTCAGGCCTGTTGTACTGTCTCAGGTCTGTAGTACTCTGATACAGTGACAGGATCTCAGTGTCTTGCCAGAAACTGAATTTAGTTTTTAAATGAAACTTTGCTGAAGTAGAAAACTTCTCTCATTGTTACTAAAATGTTAATTACTGCTCAGCTAAAAGCTTAAAGGGGGCGATATCTGAAATATGATTAATCAGGTTCTGTATTTCAATACTTCAGAATGCAACTTTCTAACTAATTACAGCCTGTTTGTAGTGACCCCTTCTTTAAAACTGCTAACAAGTAGTTTTAATCACTCATTAAGAGGATTACTCCATCTCTGGATAGTACAGTGTACTTTATCGAATACTTATCAGTGATTTTCACTGTGTGGATTTTTACATTTAGGAACTTTTTGCTAAATAGTTTATTGGAGATGAATTAAAATGAAGACTTCTCTCCAGTGTCAACTGAAATCCTGTTTGTGTCACCAGAAGACTGTTTGGACGAAGTAGTCCGATGTTGTAGTAGTAGTAGTAGTAGTAGTAGTATAGTAGTAGTGTGAGTCTGAGTTTCAATGCAGCGTGAACCCTGAAATGATTATTGACACAAGGACGAACTTTATTAAATGTTCTGAATATATTTTCAGCTTGTGAGTCCTTTAGGCCTGAGACAGAGTACTAGAGTACTAGAGGCCCGAGACAGTCCTAAAGTACTAGAGGCCCGAGACAGAGTACTAGAGGCCTGAGACAGAGTACTAGAGGCCCGAGACAGTCCTAAAGTACTAGAGGCCCGAGACAGAGTACTAGAGGCCCGAGACAGAGTGCTAGAGGACTAGAGGCCCGAGACAGAGTTCTAGAGTACTAGAGACCCGAGACAGAGTGCTAGAGTACTAGAGGACCGAGACAGAGTGCTAGAGTACTAGAGGCCCGAGACAGAGTGCTAGAGTACTAGAGGACCGAGACAGAGTGCTAGAGTACTAGAGGACCGAGACAGAGTGCTAGAGTACTAGAGGACCGAGACAGAGTGCTAGAGGACTAGAGGCCCGAGACAGAGTGCTAGAGTACTAGAGGACCGAGACAGAGTGCTAGAGTACTAGAGACCCGAGACAGAGTGCTAGAGTACTAGAGGACCGAGACAGAGTGCTAGAGTACTAGAGGACCGAGACAGAGTCCTAGAGTACTAGAGGCCTGAAAAACAGATCAGGTTTTCTTTGTGAAACAGGACGGACACACTGAGCTGAGGACCGGCTCTCTGTGAAATAAACCCCACATTTATTCAGCCAGTTTAATCTCTTCTATGAATGTGTATCTGTGCTGCTTTACACAATGCGTCTGTCTCAATGTCTGCACTTTATTTCATTCACTTCAAACCTTTGCAGGCCTTTTACTTTGAAGCTCACGTCCCAAACCCCCGTCAGGCCGAATCCTAAAAAGCCGCCGCAGGACTGAAGAATCCCAGACAGGAGACGGAACAAACTGCGTTTTCTGGACCGTTTCTCATCCGAAAGAGCCGAGTCCGGGGTGAAGACAACACGGCTGAACTCTCCGGCTCGCATCTAATCTCCCAGAGTAACCCAGATCAAGGGGCTCCGCTCCATGCCGGTTTTACCTCTGAAGTCGGCTACCTGGAGTCTGATAAACCCTGCAGAGATCTGGACCCGAAGGTCAGTAAAGTTCTTCCGAGCATCGTAAGTAGGTGAGCATGGGAACGTCCAAACCTGAAGTGTTCCACGACCTCAGACATCCCCACCGGCCTACAGGGATGTTAAACATGGTGGTGGAGGAAGTATTCAGGTCCTGTACTGCAGTAAATGTACTTCTACTGCGCTGTGAAAATACTCTGTTACAGTAAGTCAAAGTATCTAAGATTATCAGCAAAATGTAGTTAAAGAATTAAAAATAAAACCACTTAATGCAGAAAAATGTCCTTGTGACTGTTATACTATGATATATATTATATCATTTGATTATTATTATTATTGTTCATCCATTAATATAAAACTGGGATTTTATTGTTTCACCAACCTCATGCCTGATTAAAAGTAACTTAAAATAGTTAAAAGTCTGGAATCATTAAATGTTTAATGAATAATTAACATTTTATTCATTTGTTTAACATTTAAAAATGTTATTGGTCATTTTTATATTTTATAGATTTGTTTATTCATTTGTTTCACACATCTAAATAAATAATTAACATTTAATTTTTTTTTATATAAATAATCGAATAAATGAACATTTTATTTTACAGTTTCAACAATTCATTTTCTGTCAATGAATTAATTGATTAATCGACTAATCGTTTCAGCTGAACCCACAGTATGACACACATACCGTACAAGCATTTATAGACTACGCTAGTCTGCAGTGTCATCAGAAACTAAAGCTATCAGATAAATGTACATTTACCTCTGACGTGGTACATTAGAAGTATAGAATCCTCAACTTAACTACAAATACCTCATATTTGTAGTTAAGTGCAGTTCTCGAGTAAATATACTTTCTTAAGTTCTACCAGTGGATAAGATTTAAAAGAAACAAGGCAATAAGGCAAAAAACGAATGTAAAAAAGACACATAAATAGGATTTTAAAAGAATAAAATGAATAGATGTTAAATAGAATAAGGTTAAAGATTAGTAAAATGATCCAACGTCTCTTCTTAGCTTTATGATAATGTCTCATGTCTCTGGTGTCTTTCTGGTTTTATGTAACCTACACCTGGAATTATTATTATTATTATTATTATTATTATTATTATTATTATTAATAAACGTATGTTGTGAGTGTACAGTCGTGCAGCTCTGAGTCTGGACTGGGGTCCAGTGGTGCTTTCAGCTAAATGTACGATCAGTATGTTTATATGTTGATGTTTATTTATTTCATGTTTATTTTTATAGGAATGGTGAAAATATAAACATCATTGCATCTACGACGGAGTATTAGCGCCACATTGAGGGGAAAAACAATCTGAGATTTTAAGAATAAAGTTATAGTATTGTGCGAAAAAGTAATCTTATGAGAGTAAAGTCATAACTTTACAAGGAAAAAAGTCGCAATATTACGAGAATAAGATCATAACTTTATGAGACAAAGTCAAAATATTTCGAGAATAAAGTCATGTCACTGTGAGCATGTTGGCATGCTGAAGTTAGCATGTAGCTAACATGCTAACTAAAACTTAGAAATAAACCTCATGTATTTTAATTTTAGCAGGTCATCACATCAACTAAACATTAAAATCAAACAACTTGTGTCTAAAAGTCACTGAAATGTCTGTCTTAGATATTCAGTGTGTTGATATATGTATATGATTGTTTTCCTCCTGTGGTGTCAGGATTGATAGGAAATATTAACATCCAAAGTTATGGTTCAGTGGTGCCTGTACAATGTGTTAACTGGAGGTAAAGGTCAGATATAAGAGACACTGTACTGAACTCATAGACGTTACTACTGTTTCCTTCATGACGCTGTCAACCAGAATAAAAGCCTGATTCTTCTCTGTGCTCGATGACTATGGAGAGCTACACATTTCCCCCTGAAGCATCTGTAATAATTACAGTAATTAGAAATTATAATGTTGAGTTGCCTGTAGCGATAATAATAATAATAGAGACGACACTGAAAAGAAAGGGAAAAAAAATCACTCATCTCTGCGTGCAGACAAATATTATTATTTCAGCAGCATGATGATGTTTCAGCAGGAAATATGAGCTGAAGACAAAAGTGAGGTGTGACTGCCACCTGCTGGCTGGAGGACATGCTTTCAAACCCACGATGACAATGAGGAAGACTCTATGAAAAGGACAATATTAAATCACACAGTTACAAAAATGTCAAGGAGGACTCCTTAAAGTCATCTTATTAAAGAGATTTATTTCTATGGTAAAGGAGTTACTATCTAACATTATTATAGCAACAAACCAGCACAATAAATACCACCATCATCATCATCATCATCTCTTCGTCATCAGTAATATCACCCCAAGTAAACCGTCTTTAAAAGAAGTGGTGGAAAAATTACATATAATTTGTATTACATAATGGACTCATTTTACAGAGTGGTGTTACTTTTACTTAAAGAGCTGAGTACTTCTCCCATTTATTGTGAAGAAAAAATATACTAGAGTCTTTCATCAAATGTGTCTTTTTAACATGTTTTCTTGATCTATCATGTTGATCAAGAACCCAAAAATGTCAACTCGAGGTCAGCAGATTGTGTTCTGTTGAGGAAGACTGAGGTGCAGTTAAAATCTGAGGAAAAAGCTGGTTCAGAGTCTTAAGTTAAGTTTTAATTTATCCCTCCATCTGCAGGCTTTGCTGTGCTGATAACGTGTCCTTGAGCAAGATACTAAAGTACCACCGACTCGGTAAGTGAACATCACTTTAATTTGGTGAATCTGAAGCGAAATAAACTCACTAAAATATGATGTCCACATTTAATCAGAACAGCAGTGGTGGGAGAAGTGCTGAGATCTTCTGCTGAAGTAAAAGTAGCAAAGACAAAAGTATTATAAAAACTATATGTACTCAGAAATATATCGACATATACTATAAAGTAAAAAGTAAATATTTTCGTATACTCATCGCATTTAAAAGTCACAGTATACTGAAAAAAAGTCGGAGGATGCCAAAACACATCTTAAAAAAATAAATATGTTTTATGGCATGAGTGTAGTCGTAGTATTTCATTGAAACATTACAGTATACTGTGCTCATAAACCCTCCGAAAAATTATTAGTATACTGTATCATTAAAAAATCACAGTATAGTATGCCTTGAAAAAAGCCATAGTATGATATACCATGAAAGTCATAAAATGATATGGGCAAAAAGTCATAGTATACAAATTTCAAAAATGTAATAAAAAAAGTCAAAGCATACTATGCCCAAAAAAAGCATAGTAAAACAACGAATTTTATGAAAAAATTCCTATTATGTCGAAAAAGTCATAGTATACTATATTGACAAAGTCGTGATAAAAGTCATAGTATAGTATGTCAAAACAATTTTTGAAAAATGTCATAGTATTATATGTCGAAAAACTTTCTGATAAAAGTCATAGTATAGTATGTCAAAAAAAAGTCATAGTATAGTATGTCGAAAAAAGTTATAGTGTAGTGTGTCAAAAAAAAAGTCATAGTAGAGTATGTCGAAAAAAGTCATAGTATAGTATGTCGAGAAAAAGTCATAGTATAGTATGTCGAAAAAAGTTATAGTGTAGTATGTCGAAAAAAAGTCATAGTATAGTATGTCGAGAAAAAGTCATAGTATAGTATGTCAAAAAAGTCATAGTGTAGTATGTGGAAAAGAAGTTATAGTATAGTATGTCGAAAAAAAGTCATAGTATAGTATGTCAAAAAAAATTGAAAAATGTCATAGTATAGTATGTCGAAAAAGTCATAGTATAATATGTCGAAATTTTTTTGAAAAATGTCATAGTATTATATATCGAAAAACTTTCTGATAAAAGTCATAGTATAGTATGTCAAAAAAAAGTCATAGTATAGTATGTCGAAAAAGTCATAGTATAATATGTTGAAATGTTTTTTTAAAAATGTCATAGTATTATATGTCGAAAAACTTTCTTATAAAAGTCATACTATAGTATGTCGAAAAAAGTCATAGTATAGTATGTCAAAAAAAAGTCATAGTATAGTATGTCGAAATTTTTTTTGAAAAATATCGTAGTATTGTATGTCGAAAAACTTTCTGATAAAAGTCATAGTATAGTATGTCAAAAATTTCATGATAAAAGTCATAGTATAGTATGTCGAAAAAAAAGTCTTAGTGTAGTATGTCGAAAAAAGTCATAGTGTAGTATGTCGAAAAAAGTCACAGTGTAGTATGTCGAAAAAGTCAGCATAGTATGTCGAAAAGAAGTCGTAGTATAGTAGGTCAAAAAAAGTCACAGTATAGTATCTTGAAAAAAGTTGTAATATAGTATGTCGAAAAAAGTTGTAATATAGTATGTCGAAAAAAGTCAGTATAATATGTCGAAAAGAAGTCATAGTATAGTATGTCGAATTTTTTTTGAAAAATGTCATAATATATGTCGAAAAACTTTCTGACAAAAGTCATAGTATAGTATGTCGAAAAATTTCATGATAAAAGTCATAGTATAGTATCTCGAAAAAAGTTGTAATATAGTATGTCGAAAAAAGTTTTAATATAGTATGTCGAAAAAGTCATAGTATAGTATGTCGAAAAAAGTCATGGTATAGTATGTGGAAAAAGTCATAGTATAGTATGTCGAAAAAAAAATGATGTAATATAGTATGTCGAAAAAAGTCATAGTGTAGTCTGTCGTAATAGTCATAGTATTTTATGTCGAAAAAAAGTCAGTACAGTATGTCGAAGAAAAGTCATAGTATAGTATGTCGAAAAGAAGTTATAGTATAGTAGGTCGAAAAAAATCATAGTATAGTATGTCAAAAAAAGTTGTAATATAGTATGTCGAAAAAAGTTGTAATGTATTATGTTGAAAAAGTGATAGTATAGTATGTCGGAAAAAAAGTCATGGTATAGTATGTGAAAAAGTCATAGTATAGTATGTCGAATTTTTTTTTTTGAAAAATGTCATATGTCGAAAAACTTTCTGACAAAAGTCATAGTATAGTATGTCGAAAAAAGTCATAGTATAGTATGTCAAAAAAAGTCATAGTATAGTATGTCAAAAAAAATTTGAAAAATGTCATAGTATAGTATGTCGCAAAAGTCATAGTAAAGTATGTCGAAAAAGTCATAGTATGTCGAAATTTTTTTGAAAAATGTCGTAGTATTATATGTCGAAAAACTTTCTGATAAAAGTCATAGTATAGTATGTCAAAAAATTTCATGATAAAAGTCATAGTAAAGTATGTCGAAAAAACGTATTAGAATGTCTAGAAAAAGTCATAATATAGTATGTCAAAAAACTCATAGTATAGTATGTGGAAAAGTTATAGTATAGTATGTCAAAAAAAAGTCATAGTATAGTATGTCGCAAAAGTCATAGTAAAGTATGTCGAAAAAGTCATAGTATGTCGAAATTTTTTTGAAAAATGTCGTAGTATTATATGTCGAAAAACTTTCTGATAAAAATCATAGTATAGTATGTCAAAAAATTTCATGATAAAAGTCATAGTAAAGTATGTCGAAAAAACGTAATAGAATGTCTAGAAAAAGTCATAATATAGTATGTCAAAAAAGTCATAGTGTAGTATGTGGAAAAGAAGTTATAGTATAGTATGTCGAAAAAAAGTCATAGTACAGTATGTCAAAAAAAGTCATGGTATAGTATGTCAAAAAAAATTGAAAAATGTCATCGTATAGTATGTCGAAAAAGTCATAGTATAGTATGTCGAAAATTTTTTTGAAAAATTTCATAGTATTATATATCGAAAAACTTCCTGATAAAAGTCATAGTATAGTATGTCAAAAAATTTCATGATAGAAGTCATAGTATAGTATGTCAAACAAAAGTCATAGTATAGTATGTCGAAAAAACGTAATAGAATGTCTCAAAAAATTCATAATATAGTATGTCAAAAAAGGCATAGTATAGTATGTGGAAAAGAAGTCATAGTATAGTATGTGGAAAAGAAGTCATAGTATGTCGAAAAAAGCCATAGTATAATGTGTTGAAAAAAAGTCAGTATAGTATGTCGAAAATATGTCATAGTATAGTATGTCGAAAAAGTCATAGTATAATATGTTGAAATGTTTTTTTTAGTATAGTATGTCGAAAAGAAGTTATAGTATAGTAGGTCAAAAAAAAGTCACAGTATAGTATATTGAAAAAAGTTGTAATGTAGTATGTCGAAAAAAGTCATGGTATAGTATGTGAAAAAGCCATAGTATCGTATGTCTAAATTTTTTTTGAAAATGTCATAATATTATATGTCGAAAAACTTTCTGACAAAAGTCATAGTATAGTATCTCGAAAAATTTCATGATAAAAGTCATAGTATAGTATGTTGAAAAAAGTCATAGTATAGCATGTCGAAAAAAAGTCATAGAATAGTATGTCGAAAAAAAAGTCATGGTATAGTATGTGGAAAAAGTCAGTATAGTATGTCGAAATTTTTTTTGAAAAATGTCATAATATATGTCGAAAAACTTTCTGACAAAAGTCATAGTATAGTATGTCGAAAAAAGTCATAATATAGCATGTCGAAAAAAGTCATAGTATAGTATGTCGAAAAAAGATGTAATATAGTATGTCCAAAAAAGTTGTAATATAGTATGTTGAAAAAGTCATAGTAAAGTATGTCGAAAAAACGTAATAGAATGTCTAGAAAAAGTCATAATATAGTATGTCAAAAAACTCAGTGTAGTATGTGGAAAAGAAGTTATAGTATAGTATGTCGGAAAAAAAAGTTATAGTAGAGTATGTCAAAAAAAGTCATAGTATAGTATGTCAAAAAAATTTGAAAAATATCATAGTATAGTATAGTATGTCGAAAAAAGTCATAGTATAGTATGTTGAAAAAACGTAATAGACTGTCTAAAAAAATTCATAATATAGTATGTCAAAAAAGTCATAGTATAGTATGTGGAAAAGAATTCATAGTATAGTATGTGGAAAAGAAGTAATAGTATGTCGAAAAAAAGTCATAGTATAGTATGTTGAAATTTTTTTTAAAAAAGTGATAGTACTATATGTCGAAAAACTTTCTGATAAAAGTCATAGTATAGTATGACGAAAAAAAGTCATAGTATAGTATGTCGAAAAAAATAAGTATAGTATATCGAAAAAAGTCATAGTATAGTATGTCGAAAAAAGTCATAGTATAGTATGTCGAAAAAAGTCATAGTATAGTATGTCGAAGAAAAGTCATAGTATAATATTTAAAAAAAAGTCATAATATAGTATGTCAAAAAAATGGACAAATATCATAGTATAGTATGTCGAAAAGAAGTCATAGTATAATAGGTCGAAAAAGTCATAGTATAGTATGTCGAAAAGAAGTTATAGTATAGTATGTGGAAAAGAAGTTATAGTATAGTATGTCGAAAAAAAAGTCTTAATATAGTATGTCGTAAAAAGTCATAGTGTAGTATGTCGTAAAAGTCATAGTATAGTATGTCGAAAAAAAAAGTCAGTACAGTATGTCGAAGAAAAGTCATAGTATAGTATGTCGAAAAGAAGTTATAGTATAGTAGGTCGAAAAAAATCATAGTATAGTATGTCGAAAAAAGTTGTAATATAGTATGTCGAAAAAAGTTGTAATATAGTATGTCGAAAAAGTCATGGTATAGTATGTCAAAAAAAAAGTCATGGTATAGTGTGTGAAAAAGTCAGTATAGTATGACGAATTTTTTTTTGAAAAATGTCATAATATATGTCGAAAAAACTTTCTGACAAAAGTCATAGTATAGCATGTCGAAAAAAAGTCATAGTATAGCATGTCGAAAAAAAGTCACAGTATAGTATGTCGAAAAAAGTTGTAATATAGTATATCGAAAAAAAGTCATAGTATAGTATGTCGAAAAAGTCATAGTATAGTATGTCGAAAAAAAGTCATAGTATAGTATGTCGAAAAAGTCATAGTAAAGTATGTCGAAAAAGCCATAGTATGTCGAAATTTTTTTGAAAAATGTTGTAGTATTATATGTCGAAAAACTTTACGATAAAAGTCATAATATAGTATGTCAAAAAATTTCATGATAAAAGTCATAGTGTAGTATGTCGAAAAAACGTAATAGAATGTCTAGAAAAAGTCATAATATAGTGTGTCAAAAAATTCATAGTGTAGTATGTGGAAAAGAAGTTATAGTATAGTATGCCGAAAAAAAGTCATAGTGAAGTATGTCAAAAAAAATTATAGTATAGTATGTCAAAAAAAATTGAAAAATGTCATAATATAGTTTGTCGAAAAAGTCATAGTATAGTATGTCGAAAAAAATGTAATAGAATGTCTAGAAAAAGTCATAATATAGTATGTCAAAAAACTCATAGTATAGTATGTCGAAAAAAAAAGTCATAGTATAGTATGTCGAAGAAAAGTCATAGTATAATATTTAAAAAAAAGTCATAATATAGTATGTCAAAAAAATGGACAAATATCATAGTATAGTATGTCGAAAAGAAGTCATAGTATAATAGGTCGAAAAAGTCATAGTATAGTATGTCGAAAAGAAGTTATAGTATAGTATGTGGAAAAGAAGTTATAGTATAGTATGTCGAAAAAAAGTCTTAATATAGTATGTCGTAAAAAGTCATAGTGTAGTATGTCGTAAAAGTCATAGTATACTATGTCGAAAAAAAAAGTCAGTACAGTATGTCGAAGAAAAGTCATAGTATAGTATGTCGAAAAGAAGTTATAGTATAGTAGGTCGAAAAAAAATCATAGTATAGTATGTCGAAAAAAGTTGTAATATAGTATGTCGAAAAAAGTTGTAATATAGTATGTCGAAAAAGTCATGGTATAGTATGTCAAAAAAAAGTCATGGTATAGTGTGTGAAAAAGTCAGTATAGTATGACGAATTTTTTTTTGAAAAATGTCATAATATATGTCGAAAAACTTTCTGACAAAAGTCATAGTATAGCATGTCGAAAAAAAGTCATAGTATAGCATGTCGAAAAAAAAGTCAGTATAGTATGTCGAAAAAAGTTGTAATATAGTATATCGAAAAAAAGTCATAGTATAGTATGTCGAAAAAGTCATAGTATAGTATGTCGAAAAAAAGTCATAGTATAGTATGTCGAAAAAGTCATAGTAAAGTATGTCGAAAAAGCCATAGTATGTCGAAATTTTTTTGAAAAATGTTGTAGTATTATATGTCGAAAAACTTTACGATAAAAGTCATAATATAGTATGTCAAAAAATTTCATGATAAAAGTCATAGTGTAGTATGTCGAAAAAACGTAATAGAATGTCTAGAAAAAGTCATAATATAGTGTGTCAAAAAATTCATAGTGTAGTATGTGGAAAAGAAGTTATAGTATAGTATGCCGAAAAAAAGTCATAGTGAAGTATGTCAAAAAAAATTATAGTATAGTATGTCAAAAAAAATTGAAAAATGTCATAATATAGTTTGTCGAAAAAGTCATAGTATAGTATGTCGAAAAAATGTAATAGAATGTCTAGAAAAAGTCATAATATAGTATGTCAAAAAACTCATAGTATAGTATGTCGAAAAAAAAGTCATAGTATAGCTTGTCGAAAAAGTTTTTGAAAAATGTCATAGTATTATATGTCGAAAAACTTTCTGATAAAAGTCATAGTATAGTATGTCAAAAAATTTCATGAGAGAAGTCAAAGTATAGTATGTCGAAAAAAGTCATAGTATAGTTTGTCCAAAAAACGTAATAGAATGTCTAAAAAAATTCGTAATATAGTATGTCAAAAAAGTCATAGTATAGTATGTGGAAAAGAAGTCATAGTATGTCGAAAAAAAGTCATAGTATAGTATGTTGAAATTTTTTTTTAAAAATGTCATAGTATTATATGTCGAACAACTTTCTGATAAAAGTCATAGTATAGTATGTCGAAAAAGTCATAGTATACTATGTCAAAAAAAAGTCAGTATAGTATGTCGAAAAAAGTCATAGTATAGTATGTTGAAATTTTTTTTTAAAATGTCATAGTATTATATGTCGAAAAACTTTCTGATAAAAGTCATACTATAGTATGTCGAAAAAAAGTCATAGTATAGTATGTCAAAAAAAAGTCATAATATAGTATGTCAAAAAAAAACTCATAGTATGTCTAAAAAAAAGTCATGGTATAGTATGTGAAAAAGTCATAGTATAGTATGTCGAAATTTTTTTGAAAAATGTTATAGTATTATATGTCGAAAAACTTTCTGATAAAAGTCATAGTATAGTATGTCGAAAAATTTCATGATAAAAGTTATAGTATAGTATGTCGAAAAAGTCATAGTGTAGCATGTCGAAAAAGTCATAGTATAGTATGTCGAAAAAAGTCAGTATAGTATGTCGAAAAAAGTCATAGTATAGTATGTCGAAGAAAAGTCATAGTATAGTACGTTGAAAAAAGTTATAATATAGTATGTCGAAAAAAAGTCATTGTATAGTAGGTCGAAAAAAGTCATAGTATAGTATCTCGAAAAATGTCATAGTATAGTATGTCGAAAAAAGTTGTAATATAGTATATCGAAAAAAAGTCATAGTATAGTATGTCAAAAAAAATTGAAAAATGTCATAGTGTAGTATGTCGAAAAGAAGTCATAGTATAGTAGGTCGAAAAAAGTCATAGTATTGTATCTCGAAAAAGTTGTAATATAGTATGTCGAAAAAAGTCATAGTATAGCATGTTGAAAAAAAAGTCATAGTATAGTATGTCGAAAAAAGTTGTAATATAGTATGTCGAAAAAAGTTGTAATATAGTATATCGAAAAAAAGTCATAGTATAGTATGTCAAAAAAATTTGAAAAATGTCATAGTATAGTATGTCGAAAAGAAGTCATAGTATAGTAGGTCGAAAAAAGTCATAGTATAGTATGTCAAAAAAAGTCATAATATAGTATGTCAAAAAAAAACTCATAGTATAGTATGTCTAAAAAAAAGTCACGGTATAGTATGTGAAAAAGTCATAGTATAGTATGTCGAAAAATTTCATGATAAATGTTATAGTATAGTATGTCGAAAAAAAGTCTTAGTATAGTATGTCGAAAAAAGTTGTAATATAGTATGTCAAAAAAAAGTCATAATATAGTATGTCAAAAAAAAACTCATAGTATAGTATGTCTAAAAAAAGTCATGGTATAGTATGTGAAAAAGTCATAGTATAGTATGTCGAAATTTTTTTGAAAAATGTTATAGTATTATATGTCGAAAAACTTTCTGATAAAAGTCATAGTATAGTATGTCGAAAAATTTCATGATAAATGTTATAGTATAGTATGTCGAAAAAAAGTCTTAGTATAGTATGTCGAAAAAAAGTCATAGTGTAGTATGTCGAAAAAGTCATAGTATAGTATGTCGAAAAAAGTCATAGTATAGTATGTCGAAGAAAAGTCATAGTATAGTACGTCGAAAAAGTTATAGTATAGTATGTCGAAAAAAAGTCATAGTATAGTAGGTCGAAAAAAGTCATAATATAGTATCTCGAAAAAAGTTGTAATATAGTATGTCGAAAAAAGTCATTGTATAGCATGTCGAAAAAAAGTCATAGTATAGTATGTCGAAAAAAGTTGTAATATAGTATATCGAAAAAAAGTCACAGTATAGTATGTCGAAAAAAGTTGTAATATAGTATATCGAAAAAAAGTCATAGTATAGTTTGTCGAAAAAAACCATAGCATAGTATGTGGAAAAGAAGTTTTGTATAGTATGTCGAAAAAAAGTCATAGTATAGTATGTCTAAAAAAAGTCATGGTATAGTATGTGAAAAAGTCATAGTATAGTATGTCGAAATTTTTTTGAAAAATGTCATAGTATTATATGTC
>CAMQGK010000151.1:72500-103813 GCA_947000775.1 Pterois miles | reverse complement strand
GTACAATGTAGTACAATGCAATGCAATGCAATCCTCACAGTAATAATAGGAAGTTAATGGAAGATAATGGAAGAAACCTCAGGAAGAGTAACTGAGGAGGACTCTCTCTCCTGGATGGACAGATGTGCAATAGATGTCATGTACAGAACAGACCATCTATATAATACATATAATACATATAATGCGAATACATGTGATTCAGGTTGTGCTTGAACTGCTTTGGATTCTCAAAAAAAGTTTCACCTTACAACATGAAGCTAATCTTCACGGCGATTTCCAATCACTCTGATCAATCCTTTAGTATCTATATAGTAACATTAGGGCTGTCAAACTGAAGTCAGACTGACTGGGACTATCAGAAAGTGGGCATGTCTGTAAAGGGGAGACTGGTGGGGACCCAGAGAACCCATTTACATCCACACATCTGGAGGTCAGAGGTCAATGGACCCCGTGCCAGTTTTTCTTGACCTAAATTTAGTGCACGTTTGGAGCGTTATTATTTAACTTCCTCTCCCACAAGCTAGTATGACCTGGCTGGTACCGATGGATGTTTCATATGATGCCAGTATGTTCATTCAAACTGAGGCTGATACGATCTAATAATGTTAAGTTGCATTTAAGAATTTAGTTGTGTTAAAACAAATTTGCATTCATATTATTTGCATTATTATTTACATTATTTACATTGTTATTGACAGCTTTATTGGAAATATTTGGGACAATTTAAATACACGACACAACAAAATAAACAACGTAAGTCTCGTCAGCGTTTAGACATTTAAATGCAGAAAAGTGATATTTTATAAGCTGACCTCCACATTTTCTTCTACTTCCCACCAATAAAACAAACACACAATAGGCTTCTTTCTCATTTCAGTCATCTCCCTCCATTCATCTCTCAACCTGTTCATCCTCCCATCCTGCAGCAAACATCGCTGACCGCAGGAAAACACACACACATCTACACACCCAGATGAAGCTGTAAAGGCCACACAGTGTGGTTAGGAGGCAAAGTTCACAATGAGAGGGAGGAGAGGGAGCACACACATGCACGTACGCACACACGCACACACACACGCACACACACACACACGCACACACACACACGCAGCCTTTCATAACAGGTAGCATCACGCTGTTCGCCCACACACACATTCTTCTCGTTCCATAGCCAGGTAAGCAGCTTGGTCCAGACGGGAGAAGCACAAAGAGGTTTAATATGGATATGGATAACATCTGGCTGCAATCTGGATTTCTGTGCACGAGAAAGTCCATGCAGATTGATCACTTCATCAGTGAGTGAGTCCTACCTGTGTCTCGGCGGTGCGTCTCACCAGACTAGCCGCCCATAGGCATCAGCAGCATACATGAAGCTCCATGAAGCCTGTCAGAGAGAGACCGCATGGTTACATAAGACGTCCCTGAGACGGACAGCGTCTCTTTACCGCCTGTCCTTGGTGATCAACAGCCAGCTGGCCTCGCTGTCAAAGAGGAAAAAATAAAACGACGTTACATAAATGCCATCCAGCATAAAGAAACACACACGAGGCAAGACATGAAGCTCTGAATTACAAACACACCTAAACAGATGAGCATGTGTACCTCTGCTCAGATCTCTCCTACAACCTCCATGAATGTGACCTTTAACCTCCTCGCTGCCGCCGTTTACGCTGCTCATAAATGAGCTGCTGCTGTTGAGGAGAAGAGACCTGAAGATGGAGATGAGAGGAAGCTTTACTCAGAGCACGGTGTGCTGTTGGTGGTGGACTTGGACCAGCCTGGAGGGACGAACCAGGCTGGTAGATGAGCGCCTGCTTCACAACGCTCATCGCAACGCTCATCGCAACGCTCATCGCAACGCTCATCGCAACGCTCATCGCAACGCTCATCGCAACATCACAACAACGCTCATCGCAACATCACAACAACGCTCATCGCAACGCTCATCACAACATCACAACAACGCTCATCGCAACGCTCATCGCAACGCTCATCGCAACGCTCATCGCAACGCTCATCGCAACATCACAACAACGCTCATCACAACATCACAACAACGCTCATCGCAACGCTCATCACAACATCACAACAACGCTCATCGCAACGCTCATCGCAACGCTCATCGCAACGCTCATCCCCCATCCCCCACAACCCACACAACATCACAACAACGCTCATCGCAACGCTCATCACAACATCCAACAATGCTCATCGCAACGCTCATCGCAACGCTCATCACAACATCACAACAACGCCATCGCAACGCTCATCACAACAACGCTCATCACAACAACGCTCATCACAACAACGCTCATCGCAACACGCTCATCACAACAACGCTCATCGCAACAACGCTCATCAACAACGCTCATCACAACAACGCTCATCACAACAACGCTCATCATAACAACGCTCATTGCAACGCTCATCACAACAACGCTCATCGCAATGCTCATCACAACAACGCTCATCACAACAACGCTCATCACAACAACGCTCATCGCTCATCACAACAACGCTCATCGCAACGGTCATCACAACAACGCTCATCGCAACGGTCATCACAACAACGGTCATCACAACAACGCTCATCACAACAACACTCATCTCAACAACGCTCATCGCAACAACGCTCATCACAACAACGCTCATCACAACAACGCTCATCACAACAACGCTCATCACAACAACGCTCATCACAACAACGCTCATCGCAACGCTCATCACAACAACGCTCATCACAACAACGCTCATCACAACAACGCTCATCTCAACAATGCTCATCACAACAACGCTCATCTCAACAACGCTCATCGTAACGCTCATCACAACAACGCTCATCGCAACGCTCATCACAACAACGCTCATCACAACAACGCTCATCGCAACGCTCATCACAACAACGCTCATCACAACAACGCTCATCACAACAACGCTCATCGCAACGCTCATCACAACAACGCTCATCACAACAACGCTCATCGCAACGCTCATCGCAACAACGCTCATCACAACAACGCTCATTGCAACGCTCGTTGCAACGCTCATTGCAACGCTCATTGCAACGCTCATTGCAACGCTCATCACAACAACGCTCATCACAACAACGCTCATCGCAACGCTCATCACAACAACGCTCATCGCAACGCTCATCACAACAACGCTCATCACAACAACGCTCATCACAACAACGCTCATCTCAACAACGCTCATCGTAACGCTCATCACAACGCTCATCACAGCAACGCTCATCACAACAACGCTCATCACAACAACGCTCATCACAACAACGCTCATCGCAACGCTCATCACAACAACGCTCATCACAACAACGCTCATCCCCCCCCCCCCCCCCCCCCCCCCCCCCCCCCCCCCCCCCCCACAACCCCCCCCCCCCCACCCACCAACACCCCCACCCACACACCCCATCACAACAACCCATCACAACAACGCCATCCAACTCATCGCAACCCATCACAACCCCCCCCCCCCCTCCCCACCCACCACCCATCCCACGCCACACACACGCCCCCACCCCCCACCCACACCCCCCCCACCCCCACCCCCCACCCCCACCCCACCCCCCCCCCCCCATCTCAACAACGCTCATCGTAACGCTCATCACAACAACGCTCATCGCAACGCTCATCACAACAACGCTCATCACAACAACGCTCATCACAACGCTCATCGCAACGCTCATCACAACAACGCTCATCACAACAACGCTCATCGCAACGCTCATCGCAACAACGCTCATCACAACGCTCATCGCAACGCTCATCACAACAACGCTCATCACAACAACGCTCATCGCCACATGCTCATCACAACAACGCTCATCACAACGCTCATCGCAATGCTCATCACAACAATGCTCATCACAACAACGCTCATTGCAACGCTCATTGCAACGCTCATTGCAACTCTCATCACAACAACGCTCATCACAACAACGCTCATCACAACAACACTCATCACAACAACGCTCATCACAACAACGCTCATCGCAACGCTCATCACAACAGCGCTTATCACAACAACGCTCATCACAACAACGCTCATCGCAACGCTCATCACAACAACGCTCATCACAACAACGCTCATCTCAACAACGCTCATCGTAACGCTCATCACAACAACGCTCATCACAACAACGCTCATCGCAACGCTCATCACAACAACGCTCATCGCAACGCTCATCGCAACCCCGCCACCACAACGCTCACCCACCCTCGCCGCCCCCCCCCCCCCCGCCCGCCCCAACGCTCATCACAACAACGCTCATCACAACAACGCTCATCACAACAACGCTCATCGCCATGCTCATCACAACAACGCTCATCACAACAACGCTCATCGCAATGCTCATCACAACAATGCTCATCACAACAACGCTCATTGCAACCGCTCATTGCAACGCTCATTGCAACTCTCATCACAACAACGCTCATCACAACAACGCTCATCACAACAACGCTCATCACAACAACGCTCATTGCAACGCTCATCACAACAACGCTCATCACAACAACGCTCATCACAACAACGCTCATCACAACAACGCTCATTGCAATGCTCCACAACAACGCTCATCACAACAACGCTCATCACAACAACGCTCATCACAACAACGCTCATCCTACAACAACGCTCATCACAACAACGCTCATCACAACAACGCTCATTGCAACGCTCATCACAACAACGCTCATCACAACAACGCTTATCACAACAACGCTCATCGCATCGCTTATAATAATATTTAATATGAATATTTATTTACAACAATATTTTCTCTCTTATTATTTTCAACGTTGTTATAATTACTATATTTTCATTTATTTGTTTATTTTATTAAATTATTTAAGTATTTATTTCTCTCTTCTTTGCCTCGGACTACACCTGCCTATGACATGCTCACACACACTTTCATGCACACAAACACTTACAACATATTCAGATATATATATATATATATATATATATATATATATATATATATATATATATATCACATATTCAAACTGTAACTCTTATGTTAATTTGTCACCTGTTTGTACTTTGTACTATGTCACACATGGACAAACTTTTTTATATTTTGGACAGTTGATGAAACCAAAACATGAAGACACAAGATATTATGTTCATAAGGGGATAAATCTATTTGGTTTTTGCAATGTTTTCACAAAACAAACATGACAACAGTGACGTGTTTTATTTCTACGTCCTGCAGCCACATTTATGGCTTTAGATAATGGGTTAATGTGCATGAACTGGACATAAATGTAGGACTGAAACTAACCATTATTTTCATTAGCAAATGAACCAGTTATTTTTTGTTATATATAATGAAATGTCAGAAAATTGTAAAAAATGCATGTCAGCACCACCGAGCTCGGTAACAGTACAGCTCAGCTAAAGTTCACCAGAAAGAAACTCGTTAAAGGACGCAGTAAACTCACCACTGACGAGCCTATTTTTGATTTAGAGTTAGTTAACGTTAGCTGTTACTGTTAGCAGCTGATGGCAGCACAGTCCTGCACACTTCATGATGTGTTCACTCACTTCAGTAAATGTAAATTATAATGTTGTCATATCATGCTCAAACGTATTCTTGTAAAAGGTAGTTTTTGACTTGACCAGGTATTTAATGTTTTCATAGCAATTTAAAATATATTTTAGAGATGAATTATGACCTGTTTAGCATCCTAACATTAGCTCCACGTTCATTGCTTTGATTTCATTGTTACCTTGGTATTAAATTGGTATTAAATTGGTATTAAATTGGTATTGGGAATCACTATTGGTATTGACGACTAAACTTCTGGTATCGTGAATCCCTATTTGTGAATAGGAGGTGGATTTTCCCTTTAATGCTGTTTGCATCGCTGGCCAAAAATCCCATAATAACCTTTCAGCATATTTAATTCAAGTGTTCTGAGAGAAACTAGACCTCTGCTCCTCCTCATGGCTCTGTTTACAGCTTTAATAAAGCTAAATATCTCCATGATGGTAGACTTTGACCAATCACTGGTCATTTCAGAGAGAGAGAGAGAGAGTTCCTATTGGCTGAGCTCCGGCTGGTGGGCGGTGCTTGGTATTTCCTCGACTGATCTCAACATGGCTGCCGGGTCATAAACTTTCTCATTTGACAGCTAAACCGTAACTAGAGAGAGACAAATAAACATCACAGTAACAGAATATTGATTCATATCTGACTAATTTGACTGTTTGATCAGAGTCCAGAGTGATTGACAGCTGCTCAGAGACGGCAGACTCCAGATCAGCTCTGATTGGTTGTTTTCCTCTGGTCTGTGAAATCTTGCAGATGGCATTAGGATCACCGGAGAACACAGAGGAAGATGATTTTTCCAGATTTCCTGTCTTATGTTCTACTGTCAGGACGTAGTGACCGTTTTATAAAAATCACCTTTTTAATCATATGTGCTCCATTTCTACTCGCTGCAGCTTTAATCTCCACCTGTAACAGCAGGTTTCCAGGTTGTTCCTCCATTCTGACGGCTGTGTGAATATTTCCATTATACACAAGCTGTGCTCACTGCGATTCCTCTGAGCCCTACTTATTAGGCCTTTGAGTGTCTTCCCACAAATGACTCAGCAGATCACTCAGCTGTTGACATTCAGTCATGAAACGGCTGGTGGCCCAGTTTCAGTAGATACATGTATATCAGTGTGGTGTGATGGCTGGTTAGAAGTAGCGCTGTGAGCTCAAGGAGGTGAAAGACAATTCACAGTGATTGTTAACCCTCTGAGGCCCGTGGGATTGTGGGCGATCTCGACCGGCGTTACTGATGTTCAGAGGCTGCAGCAGCTTCAGTTTCAGAACTAGACTGATCTCACATGAATCTAGAAGACCTAAGGAATCAACTGATACCCGACCGGGTCATCCTGAATCAACTGGGACCCGACCGGGTCATACTGAATCAACTGGTACCCGACCGGGTCATCCTGAATCAACTGGTACCCGACCGGGTCATCCTGAATCAACTGGTACCCGACCGGGTCATCCTGAATCAAATGGTACCCGACCGGGTCATCCTGAATCAACTGGTACCCGACCGGGTCATCCTGAATCAACTGGTACCCGAACGGGTCATCCTGAATCAACTGGTACCCGACCGGGTCATCCTGAATCAACTGATACCCGAACGGGTCATCCTGAATCAACTGGTACCCAACCGGGTCATCCTGAATCAACTAGGACCCGACCGGGTCATCCTGAATCAACTGGTACCCGACCGGGTCATCCTGAATCAACTGGGACCCGACCAGGTCATTCTGAATCAACTGGGACCCGACCAGGTCATTCTGAATCAACTGGTACCCGACCAGGTCATCCTGAATCAACTGATACCCGACCGGGTCATCCTGAATCAACTGGGACCCGACCAGGTCATCCTGAATCAACTGGGACCCGACCGGGTCATCCTGAATCCAACTGGGACCCGACCAGGTCATCCTGGCATGGCAGGGAGGAAGGCTAAACAACGCTCCGAAGCTGGAGAGGAAAACTGTCCTGTCCACGTTCAGAGGGTCCGCTGACCTCTGACCTCCAGATGTGTGGATGTAAATGGGTTCTCTGGGTCCCCACCAGTCCCCCCTTTCTGATAGTCCCAGTCAGTTTTATGAATGCAGTATGTTATTGTCTCCTAGTCTAAATGGTGGATCTGAGTATTTCTACATACTGGGTCCCTGAACAGTCCTGAACCCCATAAACTGGGTCTCAGTGTAAAGCTGAGACTCTGGTGGATCAATGAGTCCAACTGGATCCAAGATGTTAGTCCCCATAGGAGCCATTTCATTGATCACTGTATAAAATGACCTGTGGTGACCTCTAGGATACTGCTACTACTACTACTACTACTACTACTACTACTACTACTACCTCTAGGATAATCACAGCCTCTACTTCTACTACTACTACTACTACTACTACTACTACTACTACCTCTAGGATAATCACAGCCTCTACTTCTACTACTACTACTACTACTACTACTACTACTACTACTACCTCTAGGATAATCACAGCCTCTACTTCTACTACTACTACTACTTAAATTTAGCACTAAATCTGTGTAACAAATGGTATCAACCCCAAAACTGAGCATGGACATCAGATACTCCTGTCATAACGTTTTGATGATCTTGTACACTTTCACTTTTAATTAATATTTATTTCTGGTTTATGACTAGAACAACTGGACAGGGTCCAGCTTTCAGATGATGTTCACCACTTCTATGTGACATCTACTGTTGACCTGCCATCTCCCCTGAAGACCCCCTGGACCCCCTGAAGACCCCCTTGGTTGAATGGAAGTGAATCCATCCTCATGTTGGACCTACAGAAGCAGGCGGTGTGTCACATTCATGAGTCTGTGAAGCTGCATCAGTGTGTGTTGGACAGTCCTGCAGGTATCACAGGTCCATTATACAGCACCAGGGATGAACAGGGTCATTAGGCAGGGTTGTAAAGCAGATGTTGAGCCAGGGGGGACAGGGAGGCCAGGGAAGACGAGCTGGACAGTGTCCTGACATTGTCCTGAGCTAATGTACTGCTGTTCCTGTCCTTCTGATTAACTTTGTGTCTGCTGCTTCTCCTCAATCACACGGATGATCAGCGTCTACAGGACTCAAGCACATCTATTAGTCCATCACTGATCCAAGACCAGATGTCTGCGTCTACCTGTCTGCTTGAGAGTGATGTGGATTTACATAGACATGGACATGTTTCAACCTCAACCTTTTTACAGTAAAAACGAAACTAGACGTTGTGAACACAAGGACACGACCAAACCGTTGACTGTAACGTGAAAGTGAAATGTGATGCACGGGACACCAAAGCCGTCTCCTGGGTGAAAGCCTTGTGTTTGTTGGACCCATCCAGCTCAGGTCCCATCCACCCGCTGTCTGTTTCATTCTTTAAACTACATTATCACATCAATTTCCATCAGCGTTTACCGTTGCCGTGGATATGGGTTTACATTGTATTTAACTGAACACCCAGTGCGTCTCATACCGCCGCTAACCGTGCCTTATGCGGCGGTATCGAATGCCGACGGCCGTGACAGTGCCTGTATGTGACGCCCTGGAAACGAGAAGGGGCTGGCCCACCACTGGCTGCTGGCCCACCACTGACTGCTGGCCCACCACTGGCTGCTGGCCCACCACTGACTGCTGGCCCACCACTGACTGCTGGCCCACCACTGGCTGCTTGCCCATCACTTACTGCTGGCCCACCACTGGCTGCTGCCCCACCACTTACTGCCCCCCCACCACTTGCTGCCCCCCCACTAATTACTGCCCCCCCACTGCCTGCTGGCCCACCACTGGCTGCTGGCCCACCACTGGCTGCTGGCCCACCACTGACTGCTGGCCCACCACTGGCTGCTGGCCCACCACTGACTGCTGGCCCACCACTGGCTGCTGGCCCACCACACTGAGGGGATGAACCGGCAGAGCGTGACTGACAGACAATGAAGGGGAACCGGGCCAGCGGTTGGTTCACCCAGGCCCTGGACGCAGAGAAGCACAGTGCTCACGTTGTTCCTGCTACACTCAGAGACGAAGACCACGGCCGGGAGGGAGAGAAAGCATCTCATTGGCTCGCTTGACTCTGAAGCATTAATGTAATGTAGCAACTGCAGAGTTAACATGGCCGCAGCCAGAAGGGCAGAGTCAGCACGCCACTGGCTGGAGGGAGACGTCAATCACTGCCAAGGCCAAATAAGGAACCACAGCTTCCTTAATGATGTAACTGCAGCGCTATGACAACGCTCTTTTTCTGCCAACCACCTCAGCAGTGTGTGTGTGTGTGTGTGTGTTGTGTGTGTGTGCCTGTGTGTGTGTGTGTGTGTGTGTGTGTGTGTGTGTGTGTGTGCCTGTGTGTGTGGTGGTTTACTCTCAGGGCCCTGGTTTTGCTGCATCCAGAGTGCTGTACATCGTGTTCTTGAGTGCTGTCTGACAGCAGCCCTGTGTGCTGCCAAAGAATGTGCTTCCTCGTATCGTCACAAACCTCCGACTACACACACACGCACACATATACACACATACATATACACACACACATATGCGCGCACGCACGCACGCATGCACGCACACACACACACACACACACACACACACACACACACACATCCCTGCCTTTCCACCTTATTCCACTTATTTGATGCACACACTCAGACCAAAGATAAGATAAGATAAGATGAAGCCAATCCTTCCTCAGAAACTTTTCTCATTCATGAAGTTCAGTGTGTTTTTATTTGCTTTCTGGATGCCTTGACTGACAGGTCTGTCAGCCTATCACACTCAGCCATGGTGGTTGCTGCTTCCCTCTGCATTCAGGCTCCAACTGACCGCTCAGATTTGGCTTTTCTGGCAGTGTCACATACACTCGGCCCACATATACGCTGTACTGCTGCTGAAAAGTTCCTGTGAACAAACCACTGAAGCCAGAAAATCCCATAAAACTCAGTGAATCACAAAAATTAATAAATAAATAAATGTAACTGATAAAATGTGACATAAATTTATATTTCTGTTTAATGTGCAAGTGTTTAATTTGCTTCTGCATTTATTTATATTTGTATTAATTCCCTTATTTTTTACTCCTCTGTTTAATTTTCCTATTTATTTATATATCTATTTTTATAAAAGCTTGATATGATTAAATACTTATTTTGCATTTATTATAAATCTATTTATTTCTGCATTCAACTTTAATTTATTTTATATTTATTTTCAGATCTCTGTATTTCTTTATGTACGACAGATGCTGACTGACAGTCTAAAGTAAAGTAAAGTATACAGAAATAAAGAAATAAATAAAGGGTGAAATACAAAGGAAAGTTGTGCAGAAATAAATAAATGCATGAATACATAAATGAGCACATACCTTTAAAACAATCATAAAATGTATAAAAAAGTAACATTAAAAATGTAATTAACATTTAAAAAATAATAAAAAACATACATCATAAACACAACAACAAATAAGGGAATTAAAACAAAGATAAATAAATAAAGAAGCAACTTAAAACTGAAATGTCAATTTATGTCATATTTTATCAATTCATTAATGGCAATATGTATTTTAAATATTATTTTTTACTACATTTAATGACATATTTATTTATTTAATGAGTCATTTATTAATGTTTTCATCTGGTTCTGTCCTCACTGTCATGAAGCAGAGCTTCTATCAACTGAAAGAAAACTTCATATGGTAACCTCCTTAATTTTGCAGCTTATTAAAAAGTGCATTATCATTTCAGTGTTATGAACTGCATGAGCTCCTCTGCAGGTCAGTGCTGCTAATAAGGGAAAATATTTCCTCTGAGTGAATTACGTTGATGAAAAAACAGCCCCTGGTTTGGAGCAGTGAATGGGACTCTTTTTATATTATTTATAATATAAAGATTATATATAGACCCATGAGAGGAGGACCAAACCGTTGCTTCATCACACTGATCTACGAGGATTAACACTGTGAGAACAACCTCAGCGGTACTCACAGTGTTTTCACCCAGCATGCAGTGGGACTACAAACCCCATCAGCCGGCGATGTTATCCATGTTCCCCCGATCATCTCCTCTTTTTTAATCTCCGCTCGTCGCTGCTTTTGACATCACGCTCGCTCTGCTTTGTGCGATCATGAATGAAAAGAGGAACATGACTCAGTCCCACTCACCCACCACGAAGAGCTCTCAGTGCTTACGTATAGGTGAGTTCACCTGGTTGGCTGGATGAATCATAGCGACGAAGCCGACGACGACGATCTGAGGTCAGGGTCGGACCTCCGCCTGGACAAACATTAACATGAACGGATAGATGGAGAGCATGGACAAGCAGAGGAGGAGAAAAGGCAATTACCTGCACTGTTCTGGCTTCATCTGCGATGAAGAGACAGATCAGGTAACCCCATCAACACTATCTCAACCTGAGGTGGAGGAAAGTCCCAGGCGCAGTTTCCTATAACTACTGACAGCATCCTCCAAAAGCCCCAACGAGCAGATCTAATCTGGTTGACTCTGGCTTTCCAGCCCAGGAGAACCAATGAGCAGCGAGCAGGGTGGAGCCTAAATGAGCTGTCAGGAGGATGGTTAAATCACTGAAGCTCTAACACTCCTGGGTCACCTGACAGAAGATGAACACAAACTATGTGGTGTAACAGGAAGCTGACCCCGACACTAGAGCAACACTAATCCAACAGCGTCCAATCAAGTTTTAGGTCAAAACCTGAAACTTGACCTACTGAGCACCAGTTGGAACCAGTTAGTTTGCTGTTAAAATGACATAACGTTTGAGTGAAGATTGCATATGACTTGTTTGGGACTCAAGGGTCCGAACTACAGAGCCTCCATGTTATTAATATATTATCCTCATAAAGTTTACGAGCAACGTAACCCTCGACTACACAAGCTGAGACTAAAGCTGGCAGTAGACTCTATAGTCTGACTGTTTAGGTTAGTTTGTCATGTATCTCAGTAGTAAACTAAAGCTGTCAGTAGGCTCTGTAGTCTGACTGTTTAGGTTAGTCTGTCATGTATCTTAGTAGTAAACTAAAGCTGGCAGTAGGCTCTGTAGTCTGACTGTTTAGGTTAGTTTGTCATGTATCTTAGTAGTAAACTAAAGCTGGCAGTAGACTCTGTAGTCTGACTGTTAGGTTAGTTTGTCATGTATCTCAGTAGTAAACTAAAGCTGGCAGTAGGCTCTGTAGTCTGACTGTTAGGTTAGTTTGTCATGTATCTCAGTAGTAAACTAAAGCTGGCAGTAGGCTCTGTAGTCTGACTGTTAGGTTAGTTTGTCATGTATCTCAGTAGTAAACTAAAGCTGGCAGTAGACTCTGTAGTCTGACTGTTAGGTTAGTTTGTCATGTATCTCAGTAGTAAACTAAAGCTGGCAGTAGACTCTGTAGTCTGACTGTTAGGTTAGTTTGTCATGTATCTCAGTAGTAAACTAAAGCTGGCAGTAGACTCTGTAGTCTGACTGTTTAGGTTAGTTTGTCATGTATCTCAGTAGTAAACTAAAGCTGGCAGTAGACTCTGTAGTCTGACTGTTAGGTTAGTTTGACATGTATCTCAGTAGTAAACTAAAGCTGGCAGTAGACTCTGTAGTCTGTTTAGGTTAGTTTGTCATGTATCTCAGTAGTAAACTAAAGCTGGCAGTAGACTCTGTAGTCTGACTGTTAGGTTAGTTTGTCATTTTTGTTGTTCTTCAGTCTATATATATACATACATTTGGATAGTACAGTGGTATTTCTATGTTTTCCAAAAGCGTTTGTGCTGTGGCCAGCTCCTCTGCGAGCACTATTCCAGCTGCACAGAATCACTGCAGATGTCTGATCCATCACTCACCACCAACACCATTTTTGCGAAATTAACAATTCCTGGCAATGTGATAGTGAGCAGAGACCGTTCTCTGTCCAAGGTTAGAGAGTTGGCTGGCTAACAAATACAACAGCATCAGTGAGCATGAGTCAGGAAATGAAACCTAGACAAGCAGTGAACCGATGTGGACATCATAGAGGGAGCAACTTGGTTGTTTCTTGCATTAAAAAGTTACTGTTGAGTAGCTGAGGTTTTGAGGATGATGCCGATTTGAGAGCATTTTTTTAAAGAAAAGAGAACACATCAGCTGTATAGCTGCTATCTTCTTTAAAGAGGATCTATTACTATCATTTTCAGGGTCATATTTGTATTTTGGGTTTCTACTAAAACACGGTACATGTTTAAATGTCCAAAAAAACGTTTTATGTTTCTTAAGCCAGCTTTGCTGCAGCTCCTCTTTTCACCCTCTGTCTGAAACACTGTTTAAAGCTAGTCTGCTCTGATTGGTCAGCTGGTCCACTCTATGGTGATTGGTCCACCGAACCAAACTCTTTGGACTCCAGCTCCGCTCTAAGTAGCTCTGTTTGAGGGTGTGCCAAACTAGCCGCTAGGCAGGTATTATGCAAGTGTGTTACATGGTGACATCACCACGTTACAAAAAAAAAGGCAGGACTTCAGTCAAGGTGTTTCAGGCAGTCTGTTTCAGGCAGACCTTTTACATGCACAAAAAAACTACATAACACATTAAAGGAAAGGGGAAAAGCTCCAGGTCCCCTTTAAAAGCACAAACAACAGCACTTGGCAAATAGCCAATCAAATTGCAGCGAAGCAACAGGCAATCAGCACCATTTGGCATCAATTGAGTTCCATCCGCTTTCATGGTCACATGACTCTGAGCATCTCCACACAGTATTATATCAGGCGTTAACTCAGAATTACATTAAATTACTCAGGACCACTAAAACCAGTCTTTCTGCCAGCATGTGGAGCTTTGCATAAGTCCTGGATCTCAGGCAGGTTTCAAGTCTCTGCAGTAGGCAACGCAACAATGACGGCAGCCTGGCTGGTAGGGAATGCAAAAGGTCAGCTGTAAAGTGAATCTATTAGTGATCTATTAGTTGAAATGGAATATAATATTAATAAGTATGTTTAGTGTATAATCTGAATATTTGTGTTTTCGTTACCTTAGAATCAGCCATGTACATGGAGAGAGTCGGTTATGGCTACAAGGATCCGTCTTGTGTAAAAGTCAAAAAGAGTAAAACTTTGTGTTTGTGAGTTTACGTTCTGCAGGCAGCTTTGGGTAATAATGGATCTCTACACTTGTGGGAAGTTTGCATTTGCAGTTCTGTGACATTTTACATGCAAATTTGACTGCAGTGAGTATTAGGGGTCTGTAATGTCATGAGGTCATGCATCAAGTTAAGTTTAATTTTTATTATCTTGATTTTTATTTAATTTTATAATCATTGTGTGTGAATTTTGGCGGCCCCCACAGATAAAAGGGGTAGTGTTTCCAAGCACCAGAGTCCCTTTAGAAAGCCTCATTTTACTGCAGCAGGGTCTGACGGTCTGCCTCATGCAGTCCTGGTTCTGGTTCTCCCGTGCCTCCCTTCCGTTCAGAGGGCCTGGGTTTCTAATGAACCTGTACTTAAAGAAGAATCAGTTTTACATTGAGCCTTTTTCAACCAGTAAAAAGTAAGTGAGAAATCAATATGAAACATTAATGCAACACTAACAATCTTCTCAATGAGAACGTGGCATCATATTTACACTTCCTTTCTAGCCATAACTGAGTCGGTCCTCTTCATGGAGCCGGCCGCCATGTTTCTACAGCAGCCCAGAAGGGACAAACCAATCTGCAACCTCACTGCTAAATGCTGCCAAATCCAACACACTGCACTTTTAAGGTTAAATATGTAAAACCACTGGTATGGGCCTTTAAGGTACAGCCCCTGGATTTCTAATATGAATGCTGTGAACCTACACACACTCAAACACACACACATGCACACTAGGTTTTCAAATTAAATGAACTAAAATGGTGATAATGACCTTTAAAATTCATAAAATAGCATTTAAATACAAACCACGAGGAGTGGGGGCTCCCTTTATGAGTTTCACTGTAGTCACATTATTTCTATGGTCAAATGTCACGCTGCCATACATGTGGAGGGACACCACCAGGTGTGCAGCCCGAAGCAGCAGCATCAACGGTCGCTGAGGGTGGCGACGCGTCGGGCTAAAAGCCACATCATAGCCAAGCTAACGGTCCACGTCAGCGCGGAGATCATATCTCGATCACTTTATGATTCATGGGATGTCTGGTTCGTCTTACGCAGACAGGAAGTGAGGTTTAAAAAAAAAGAGATGAACTGACAGGAAATGGTCTGAGGTTTCTCAGCTCTGTGCTCTTGATGCACAATCAAGACAATCTCTCCAACCGGACTCCATTTCCCAGCTTCCTGTTTGTCCATCGTTCGTCAAAGAATCAATCACAACACCTTATCTCCCTGACTCCTGTCCCCCTCCTCATTTACGGCACCATTTTTATTATTATTCATCAGTCTCTTATTACTTGCAGCAGGTTAGTTAATGCAGTTATGTGTTTATGCAAATTTGTTTTAACGCCACTAATGTCTTTAACGCATTAAAGCAATCAAACGCAAGCTAGAGTGAAGATAGTGGTCTGATCTGAAACTAGAAAACCTGATGAATCCATCAGCACCAACCAGGTCAGACTGGCTAAGGAGGCTAAACATCGCTCCAAACGTCCGTTGACCTCTGACCTCCAGATGTGTGGATGTAAATGGGTTCTCTGGGTCCCCACCAGTCTCCCCTTTACAGACATGCCCACTTTCTGATAGTCCCAGTCAGTCTGGATCAAGTCCTAGTCCAGTCAGCACTCTGACACACTGACAGCTGTTGTTGTCTGTTGGGCTGCAGTTTGTCATGTTCTGATTGGAGCAGATTGTTGATGCTAAAGTCAGAACCTGGGAGGGTTTCTGGACAATATCTGGTATTGATTAGTGTTGGTATTGATTTACAATAAGAAATATACACACATTTGCATAAAGCTGCATATTTGTCCACTCCATGTTGATAAATGTTGACAATTCTCCCTTTAAGGTGTATTTTGAACAGAAAAAAAAAAATGTGATTCATTTGCGCTAAACTATGGACAATCATACGATTAATCACAATTAAATATTTTAATTGATTGACAGCACTATTTTTCATTCATACGGAGTCATGTTTCTGTGAAGCCAACGTTCGCCTCTTTAGCTGAGAAATGCACCACTACGTTCACCAGCTCAACGTGTTCTCATGCAGCGGTTCGAGTGATATCTTACAAAAAAGTTATTACTTTTTTATTAGAAAAAAAGAGATTTTTAAAATCTCATTTGAGAATAATAAAATACTCAATTCTGCCAGTTGTGATAACTTGAGGGAAACCATCAATTATATCACTGAAAAAGATTCGTCAGAAGTTTTGTTTCACTCATTAACAGCTCTGCACCTTGTCTGCTCCTACATCCCAGCTTCTAATATTTCAAGACATTGATTCTTATTATTATATAGCCTAATTTGCTTTAAATTATGAGATGAGTCCAAGTAATAAAAATCCTACAACACCGTGATAATTCAGGGCCAACAGAAAAACCCTCCTGATACTGGACTTGAAACCAAGACCTGACTTGAGACTGCAGCCAAGGATGAAAGACACATGTTCTGTGTGTGTGTGTGTGTGTGTGTGTGTGTGTGTGTGTGTGTGTGTGTTGCTTCAGCATTGACGTAAACTGAAACTCCTCGCGCTTTGCTTCCAGATTCTAAATAAAACTGATGTGACCAAATTCAACAATCTCAATTGTCGCTCAGTGAAGAGAAACCTGCCTGAAACCTCCAGTTGTTTTACATATTAAAAGAAGATGCAGTGCTGTAATGATGAAGGCCTACGGATGACACATAGCGAGAGAAAGAGAGATGATAATGCAGGTTTATTATTATCATATGCGTCAGCGAGCAGAGCCAGGTGTTGGCTCTGCTCGTGTGGTTTAACCAGTAATTACCAGCTTCATGAGGTGAATGTGAGCTCAGTCAACCGTTAGAAATATTCTGAGTGTAGGTTTCTAAGTGACTACAATAAGAGACACTTTCATATCAAAACACTATAACAAAGACTTATTGTTCTGCCAGTCGTTTCTCACAGTGCTGAAGCAGTCCTTCCCCGAGACAGCGCTCCGGTACAGGAAGAACCTCGGTGTGATTGTTCCCGTGACTCTGGAAGGATAACGCCACAGAGCTCAAACTGCAGCCTTTCAATCAGAAAGATGAAAAAAAGAAATTCAAAATAAAGTGCACAAATAAAGATTACTCACTTAATTGGCTGCTCACATTTGGCCAGTTTACGACTGTAAATTTTCCAGCGCTCATTCAGAGTTTGTGCTGCCCTGACTGATACCACTTCAGCAAAAAACGTGCTTAATACATTGAATCAGGGGTTGGCCAACACTTTATAATAACCATCATTTAGAAATGCTAAATTGATCATTTATGAATTAAATAAGATAATCAAACTTACTTAATGGTTAATTTACTATTTAAAAAAAATTAAATGATAATTAACAATGTCTACTAATTATAATGCTATCATTTATTTAATTTATCATTAGTTTGTGTAACATGAAACAATTAGTTGATAAGAGATGATAACGATTACATTCTGATTACATCAGTAAAGTATTTATTATCAGATTATTATTGTACACATTATATTCTTTATTAATTATTTGATTATCAAATGATTTGTAAACCTTTAAGAAATCACTTGTAAAACATATACAGTATAAACACTATGTAGAAAGATGAACCAGAAACCAATAATTATCAATTGCCAAAGTATTAATTATCTGTCTAAATAATGTTTATTTATTAATCATTTAACAAGGTATTATAATCACTAGTTACAACTCTATAATAGACATCCAACTAATGTAATATTTATAGATGTTTTACAAACATCTTTAAAACAAAAAGGCTTACAAATAACATCTATATGATTAACTGATACAGTATATAATATATAAAATATCATAATGTGTGCAAATTTGGTTGTAAACAAATTAATCTACTATTTACAATGGTGATTATTCTAAAGTGTTACCAGGGGATCTTATCTTACTATGTGAATGGTATTTCCTGGTGTTTAAATATATTTATATCAATCTAGCAAATATTACATTGAGGTGAATTTGTTCATGGAGCTTCCTATAGTAGTGATGGTACTGGTCTGTACAACTATCCCTCCTTAAATCTCGTTCAGTGTCACTGATAGACGAGATAATTTGCCAAAAAGAGACCTGCAGGCCTACTGAAAACTTTATTTTTGAATGTTTCATGTCAGGGTAGCCGACATTATACAGCTGCTAGTTTCTCAGGTACACCTGGCTAAAACTAAAGCAGCATCTAAATGCAACAGTCCTACAACAAATCCTCCCTTCAGCGTAAGGATTTGTTGGATTTCATATACGCTAGCTAGCCAGCAGCATGCTACGATACATCACAATAGACCACCATGCCAGCTGGCTCGCTAACTTCCTGTTAGGAAGCTAGTTAGCTCGGTTGCTAATCAACCAAAAGGAGACAGTTAACATCTCGGACTTGAGAGATGAATTTGTGGTATCTACTGAGATCACGACTGAGCAGCCCATACTGCTTCAGCAGCAGTTTACACGGGTACGAATACGTGCTGTAGTCGTTGTATTACATCAACTGAAACTGAATTAATGAAGCTAACTGGATGGTTTTAACTGCAGGATCATGGATACTCATTTATTTGGTTGTTCTGTGTCACATTGTCGTTTATTTAAAATTTAAATTAGTCATGTAAAACTAAAGATGAGCCACGCGATACCTGCAACAGCTTCAGTTGATTATCCACTATTTCACATACATTACATAATATTTCATTAGTTATGAATGTTGGTTTGACTGGATGCCCATGTGGTACATGCAGCTAGACATTAAGAGGACACATTGGAAATAATGTCCTTGCATTTCCAGCAAAAAGTACAACGTATTAGATATTTCCAACTTTGTTCAATTTGTTTAATAGAATTGAAGTTAAGTTGGCAAAAGTGCGTGGTGATAAATTGCTGGAGAAATCCCAGCTCTCTGAACTCCACAGTTCCTAGGAACCCTAGACGTTTCCCTGGAATCAAACCAAGACTTTCAGTAATACACAGGAAAGATGGACACCCCACACAAACACACACCACCTTCCTGGAGGCTTGGGTGAACACTGAGTCACTGCTGTTCATACTGCTAATACTGAATATTCATTGTTTGAGGAGAAAATCTACTGGTGTTCCTGTCAAATTAATAAGCTTCATATTCACAGTGATCACCTTTTGCTAATTCTGAAACTTAAAGAAACACTTTAAGAAAGGCGAACAGAGCAAGACTATATAGACAGACTACAGGTCCTGTTGGCGACTCATGCAACACAGTGGTGAGGCTGATGGATGATCAAGCCTGGATCTGCTGGGTCGGATCAGCTGGGTTGGATCAGCTGGGTCGGATCAGCTGGATCGGATCTGCTGGGTCGGATCAGCTGGGTTGGATCAGCTGGGTCAGATCAGCTGGGTCGGATCAGCGGGGGCGGATCAGCTGGGGCGGATCAGCTGGGGAGGAGCGGGGTCGGATCAGCTGGGTCGGATCAGCTGGATCGGATCAGCTGGGTCGGATCAGCTGGATCGGATCAGCTGGGTCGGATCAGCTGGGGCGGATCAGCGGGGGCGGATCAGCTGGGGCTAGCGGGGGCGGATCAGCTGGGTAGGATCAGCTGGGGCGGCTCAGCTGGGGCAGACCAGCTGGGGCGGAGCAGGGTCGGATCAGCTGGGGTGGATCAGCTGGGGCCGAGCGGGGTCGGATCAGCTGGGTCGGATCAGCTGGATCGGATCAGCTGGGTCGGATCAGCTGGGGCGGATCAGCTGGGGGGAAGGGGGGGCGGATCAGCTGGGGCGGATCAGCTGGGTCGGATCAGCTGGGGCGGATCAGCTGGGTCGGATCAGCTGGGTCGGATCAGCTGGGGCGGATCAGCGGGGGCGGATCAGCTGGGTCGGATCAGCTGGGGCGGATCAGCAGGGGCGGATCAGCTGGGGCGGATCAGCTGGGGCGACAGCGACTCAGGTAAAGTTACCTGGAAAAGGCTCAACTCTTCCACAGGACGTGTTCACAGGCATCAAGGAAATCTTAAATAGAACTGCAAGTTTGAAAAGAAAGATGTCTTTGACATACACCTTGTGTTACCATGAAATATCTCCAAGCAGGTTAGGACCAACAACAGAACTCCCACACAGCCTCCCCTTGGACTGCTGCCTCGACACTCCTGATATTTCACTCAGCTTTCAGCTTTCATTATTCAGTCAGAGGCTCAGTGCACAACGTATATATAGCCAAGGCTATACTGTATTTTGGGGATTTGAGACAAGAGATGCACTTCTTGTGTGACCTGTGAAAATGTGTTTGGTCACAACTTTTATTAACTCATGGGTGGTAACATGAAGAACTAATGCTGGGTCCACACTACACCAGAATCAAGCAGATTTTGGGCCTGAGTGAGTGTTTTTACATCCCCCATCCTGGCCACGCTGATTTCAAATCAAAAATATTAAAATGTTCAATATATATGATCTGATATCCTGTTGCAGTCACATGTGAAAGAACACCTGAAAACTAAGGTGTCCCAAGTGACATCATCATGTTACAAGATTGTAGAAGTCGAGAGGATGACGGATCAGGTAAAAGCAGCAGTACACATAAAGGTCCCAGTAATGGATTCAAACATGGCCCTCACTTCGTGGTGGATCCGTCCACTGAGCCCACTCGATGCCCTGGACCTGTAGTCCTGATCCCAGACCGTCTCAGACTGTCTCAGTAACCAGTCGGCCATGTGGGCCAGCTCCATCCTCACAGAAATGAGACAAGGCTTAGAGGAGCATGTGGAAAAAACAGTTTCCAGTGGACTTGTGGGATGGTCCATCAGTGAAGTTTCTGTTTTCTCATTATTTCATCGTGCCTCCGTTGAGTGTTTTCATTTCAGTGCTGCATTACGTTACGCTCTACTTCCTGTCAATCATCGGACACCCACAGAGGAAATGAAAGTCTTCTCCTACATATAGTACGTGGCAAAGTAATTTTAATATTCACAGCATTTGGACTGAGATCAAATATTGCTTCAAGGTACACTTTCAGTCTAACAGAAATGACACTGCTCTTATTCTCAGGTGACGATGTATAATGTGAAAGCTGTTGCTTGTCCTGACGAACCAACTAGCGTCTTCCTGCTCCTTGTTTGTTTTACAGCCCACTACATTAATGATTTGTAACCTCTGTAACTCACTGATAACCCACTGTACACTATACTCAGCACCAAACAGCAGACGGGTGGACATTTAACAGCTAAAGAGATAGATATAACTCAGGAGGTGGTGGAGACCAAAAACCGAGCAAAAAGCGAATGAATATTGGACTTACATCCATGAGGTGGACACAAACACAACTCCAAATGATTGTTAATGGTGCTCTGTAACAGCTGGATGTGGAAATAAGCAACGTGATCTCAGTGCATTACATGGTGGTGGCACGTAATGTGTTAAAACTAGGGCTGTCAAAGTTAACGCGTTAATGTGTTCATGCAAATTTGTTTTAATTCCACTAATTTTCTTTTATGCATTAATGCACTTTTTTTTTAGGCTGTAACGGGCTCAGCTGGAGTGAAGACACTGGCATCAAAGAGAAGCAGCATGTTTGTCCACTCCCATGTTGATAAGAGTATTAAATAAGATAAGATAAGATAAGGTGAACCTTTATTAATCCCTGGAGGGAAATTCAGGAATACCTGACAAATCTCCCTTTAAGGTACATTTTGAATAGATAAAAAATGTGTGAATAATTTGTAATTAACTATAAACAGTCATGCAATTAATTGCAATTAAATACTTTAATCAATTGACAGCCCTTGTTAACATTATGTGCCGCCACCACAGAAACAAGTTATGTTTAGGTAACAAAATTACTTTGTTATGTTTAGCTGAGAAAAGGTGGTTTGAGTTAAAATAAGAACATTTGTAATGTAACTTAACTTGTGTAACCTACGCAATTTAAAAAAATGCAGCCCCCATATCAACATATAGGAAAACCTATGATCATATGTAAGTGTTGTGTTCACAGCTTGTTGCCCCCTAGTGGCCAAAAACTCAGCTACCGCGGGTTGAAGAAAATAAACCCTGCGACTTTGTTGGGTTTCTAAAGCCGTTTGATTGGTCAGCTCATGTAAGAGTTGTATGTACTATGTACATTTAGCTTAGTTTGCATACATTATCTGTGGACAGAGGGATCAAACAGACCTACTCTCATAAAGCTGAAGGACAGTGAATGCAACACGTGTAAAAGGAAGGCTGTTATAGACTCTCCCTCCCTCCAAACATTCCCTCTCTTCTGTCTCTTTTCTCTCTCTCTCTCTTAGTTTAAGGCGTGTTTACATTTCACACAGGAGATAACAGACAGAGACAATAAAACCCAGTTTATTAGGAAATGGCTGCTATGCGTTTCACTGGCGCCTGACCCCCCCTCACAGTTGCTATAGAAACACGCCATAAGAGGCAGTGCTTTTGCCTCTCAGAGGGGACTGAGTCACCAAGAAAACCTGTGGATCCGAGCCAATCAGAGGCTGCCAGGAGAACTGAGGGCTAATTCAGAGAGCCAATCACGTGGCGAGATCAAGAAGATAGAGATTAACACGTTAAAACTTTTACTTTCCATTTGACTAATAACTTCTGGGTAAATGTGGGTATACCGCTTTTACTTTTTCTCTACGTTTTAGTCTTAGCTTTTCTTGAGTTTCTATCCTCTCTGACTCGGTGTCACCATGACACGGGTTAACGGGTCCTGGCAGCAGGTTGGTACAGCTCACAGGTCACAGCCACCTCTAACTCTGCCACGAGGAAGTGATAGACAAATAAATAGCACCCATCACATGTTGCCTGGGAAACATGAAATGTCGCACCAGTAAAAAAAAGTGTTTACACATTAACCATTTTTGCATGTTTGGCTTTGAGCTGGAGCGCCAAAAGTCAGTATGTGTGATTCATCCTGATACAGGCCTGAATTTAATCATTGTCTTCACATTTTAGCCCATTAACAGTCACTACTGCAGACCATTTTCCAAAGCACACCAAGTTTTCAGATAGATTCTTAATACACAACCTGTCCTCACTCCCAACTCGTCAAACACACCGCCTCCCTCGGCGTCGGATACTGGTGTCTGAGACACAAGGCTTTCAGCCAAGTCCAGTCTCAGTCCATCCACCTCTTCATTAGACCACCAGAGCAACTGACATAGTACAAAGAGAGAGAAGCTCCACATCCACCAGGTGTGAGACTAATAAAGGAATATCTTATCTTATCTTATCTAATGCACCAGGTGTGAGGAGAGGTTGGATGAGCCAAATAAACACCGGACTTTCACCCAGGAGACTGATCGTGTTAATGCAAATACTCATTTTACCATAGCTTTGTTACGTAACCTACCTACTGAAGTAGGGCTCTCAATTGATTAAAATATTTAATTAGGATTAATCGTATGATTGGCCATGATTAATCCTGATTAATCCCAAATTAGCTGCATATTTCTTATCTGTTCAAAATGAACCAAACCGAGATTTGTTAAATATTAAATCCTCTTATCCACATGGGAGTGGAAAAATATGCTGCTTTATACAAACATGTTTATATTTATTATTGGAAATCAGTTAATAACACATGCCAGTTTTTCCTCAACTAAATTTAAGTTTTGAGCGTTATGTAGCTGGTACCAATGGATTGAGGTCTTCTACTTTCATATGATCCCAATATCTTCCTGCTAACATTAAAACAGCCGCTACAACCTAAAAATCTCAAGTTGCGTTCATGCGTGAAAGAAATTAGTTATTGTGTTAACTTTCACAGCCCTATTTAATTCATGTCAATAATATAATGCATTGTGGAAATTATTTAAAAATAATAATAAAAAGAGGGTGGGGGGCTGATTAGGGGCCCCTCGTGGGTTTATTCGGCCCCGATCACCGATCCCCTGATCACCTCATAATTCCTGCCCAGCTCCTGCTGCTATGAGGCAGCTGGTTGTTTGGTAGCTCCACATGATGTGCAGTTAGTGCTCTGAACCGGCCGACACAACGGAGGCAGCGCAGATCTAAAGATAAGCCAGCTTTGAGTAACGGCTTCTACTGCCGTGCTGCTCGGTCCAATGCTGTGAGCCCGGCAGCTCCTCCTGTGGAGCCCTGAAGGCTCACCTACTGCAGGTAGATACTGCACACACACACACACACACACACACACACACACACACACACACACACACACACTTCACCAGAACAAGTAAAAATCCTCCTTTTTCCAGGACTAACATCCATTAGAAGCACATATTTCAGCTGTCCTAGGTGAAGACGCCCCCCACTGGGTGCAGCAGAGCCCAGTGTTTACTGCTTCCATTCCTCCCTCATGAATATGAAATGAGCTCAATTAGGGCGATCACGCTGCGTGGGAGCGCTCCTTGACATGGCTCTAATTGAAATCAACAGCAGCTTGGCCTCCCCTACCGAGGCCTGCCTGATGCCATTAGAGGGGATCTGAGGACATGGCTGTGTGTGTGTGTGTGTGTGTGTGTGTGTGTGTGTGTGTGTGTGTGTGTGTGTGTGTCCATACACATCCACCTCACTATTTAAACCTGCTCTGATCCCATTCAAACCTGCAACAACAGCAAGGACACATACTGACTGATACTGTGAAGAGGCTGCACACACGACTCACTGTGTAGGAGAAGAAACAAGAGTGGGCCTTCCATCTATCTATCTATCTGTCTGTTTATCTATCTATCCATCCATCCATCCATCCATCCATCTATCTATCTATATACTCCATCATCTGTCACTCACCTCACACCTCACTGATGAACGTACGCCATGAGGAGCACACCTTGGTTTGGTTACTTGCACATTGTTCCCATCTAGTGGAAATGAAGCAGACTGCACACACACACACACACACACACACACACACACACACACAGCAGGGTGTATTTATGCCGCAGGTGCAATCAGTGTTAACACTATCAATAATGCACCTGCATGAGAATGAAGACCTGAAAGCTGCATATTTTTCGTGTTTGATTTCCTGAGCCCAGAGGAAGCACAGTGATACACACACACACACACACACACACACACACACACACACACACACAAGCACTGTTATGTAACCAATAGCCATGTCGCCGTGGGAACGGGGGGGGGGGTTCAGAGACCAGACAGAGAGGAAGGCTGAGAGGAAGAGGAAGTATTAAGTCAATAATAACAACACTGTGAGATTTTGGTAGCAAAGTGAGTTTGGCCGTCCAGGCACAGAAACACCCCACGACGGGGTTGAGGTGGTTCAGCATGACAGCGACAGCAGGGCCGGTGATTTCCTGAGAAGCAGAGGCTGACTAAAACTGCATCGGACGATATTTGGTAACAGCGTAGCCAGAAAAACGACTGCGTGCCACGTGATCCAGGGCCGGACCGGGATGAAATTCAGCCCGGGATCCGGCCAGAGATGAAGCTGCCAGCCGCCGCTCTGTTTTCTACCGGGCCAGCAGCTCTCTGTGCAGCCTCTCCAAAAAATGGGTTGGTGGAGAACAAAACAGAGCTGAAAGGAGAAGAAAGAATGCTAACAGTGCTTCGTGTGCGCTGGATGTGTAAAGAGGCAACTAATTAGTTATAACAACTAAATAAGATGACGTGTCAGTGTTGTGTTTACAGTTTTTTGTGCTGCTTTCAAGGGGCTAAAAATGTATTTATGGCAGTTTAAAGGGTTGTAACCTTCATATGTCTGAGCTCTACTTTACAGTTTAAAAAGAACCTTGATGGAAAAACTATGTAATTGGAACAGTTTCCAAATTACCACAAACACTTTAATAATAACCATTTAACTATTTAGTAATGCTATAATTTATGTCATTTTATTTATTATCAGTTTATTGTTGCACACATTATAACATTTTATATACTATATAAAGTATCATTAGTGATTACCAAATGATTTGTAAATCCTTATCTGTATCCTTAACCAAAATATTAACTATATGCTGCATATACATACATATATAAATGTATATATATGTATATGTATACAGTATATATACCAAGTTTAAATTTTAAATAGTCACTATCTACTAATCTATAAATTATGTTTATTATAACCAAATTGATATGATTTTATACATCAATTTATATTTACTGCACTTCAGATATATCTGAGCTTTTAGAGGCTGATACATATATTTGACATTTGTGTAGTACAGTTTTGTCTTACACAAACAGTATTTATCTGCTATAAGCTAAGGCTAAAAAAAAGGCCAACTTTATTTCTAAAGAAACACTGATCATCTAGAAAGCACACGTCTGTGTGTGTCACACTTTAGTGAGTGTGAACAACAGGGAGTGAGTGTGTGCTGCTGTGTGAACAAAGTCGGCCTCTATTCCTGTCTATCTGCACAACGCTCGAGTTGTTGTGCATGTGTGAGTGTGTGTTACGGAGGCTGTAGAGCTAAACTGGTAGTGTCGCACTACAAAATGTTTTGTTATTCCATAATAGTCCACGGATGATCGCATCCTCCAGATCAGATTAATTTTATATCTATGAAAACCAAAATAATATAATAACCAGAAAGGCTCCGCCAAGGCCATGCCCTATCTTACAATGTTAATGAAAGGAAAAAATGTCTTGGCTGTCCAACTTGTGATTCGGATCTGCTCCAAAGTAAAATGGGTTCGTACCTGACCCATGCTACACCCTTCCACTAAGTTTCATGAAAATCGGGCCAGTACTTTTTCCACAATCCTGCTGAAACAGACAAACAACCAAACGAAAACATGACCTCCTTGGGGGAGGTATTAATAACCAGCACGGTGGAAAAGAAGTGATCTGGCCTGTAAAAGCAGCATCCCTATCTCCCTGCTATTGTTCTGCGTCTCGGAAAGGCCAGCAGAACTTTTTTTCTGGGAAAGTCGTGCTCTGCTGTTACATCAGGGAGAGGCAGAAGGGAAGGCTATAAACGGCAAGTGTTCCAGGTCCATTTTCAACAATCTAGGCCAGTCACCGTGACGTAAACGGCAGTGAGGAAGAGGGGAGCTGTTGCACCGCTCATCACCGTGTAGAGGTGGATGTGGTCGACGAGGGATGAACAAATGTGTGTGTGTAAAAAGCACTACAATGTCAGCAACACCACCAGGCCTACAACAAAAGGCTTTCTGAGAAAACAAAGCTTCTGTGGCTGTTTTTGTGAAGCTGAAGGAACCAAAGATCTCATGTTATCCCCACGTAACCCTGGCACTTCCTCCTGCAGGGTGAACTTGTACAGCCGGTCTACTCGCTGAGGAAACCCCCCCCCCCCCAACAAAGACAGATGACAAACCAAAGAAACTCTCCCAGAAACGGATGTACAAACAGACAGGAATAAATCCACAAGCAAATACAGCCGTGTCAGCAGTAAGGGGAGCATCGATTGGTTTGGCTGTTTGGTTTTTTGTTCTCCCTCCTTTTCCATTCATCACTCTGACTTCACAACTGTTTCTCCAACCCCCCCCCCCCCCCCAGCATCCCTTCTGTTGCCCTGGGCATGTATCACACTTTAGTGGGCTTGCAGGGTGATGGGTGTGAGAGAGTGTCTAGGGATGAAGAGGAGGAGGAGGAGGAGGTGGTAGTGAGAGCATGCCAGGCGGTAAACAGACAGAGTCCGGTCAGAGTTTTGTTGCCATGGGCTGCCGTGACACTGGGGACCAGGATGAACTTCCTGTTGCCCCGGTGACCTCCGATAAGAGCTGGACGCTGTCCCTCAGCACGGAGCAGTGCCCAGACGTTGCTGACCTTCAGCGCTGGTTACAGTGGTTCAGGAGAGAAGGTCAGTGCATTGTTCGGCCAGTGGAACGGAGCACTTCCCTCTTCAGCAGTGTGGTTTTGGGTGTCATGCACAGACATGAAGCAGTATGGGATACAAGACACATGCTGAGCGCTCTCACTCCCTGTCTCTCTTTCCATCTGTGGCTGAACAAGACACTGGAGGATGGCTAACATAGCAGCGTTGGCTCATGTGACACTAGACTGTGCCTTTGGCCTACTTAGCAGAACCATAGCAGATCCCTGAAACTAGCTCCTGTTGAACTAACTCCTCTTCATTTAGCCAGCTGTCAAAAATCCAGGTATCCTCACGTCTTTCAATTTTTAATATCCACTATCTCCTCATCCAAATGGCTCTTTCTCACTTCCCAAATTTGTGTCTATGTTTGAGTCATGTTGAATGACCAAGCTTTCTTCAAACCTGCAGAATTACAGCAGGATAACATCAAATGAACTTTAGCGTCATTCTCCGAGATTTTCCCGAGTCAGTTTCTCTAAGGACGCAACCGTAAGGCAAGCTCAACAAGCAGGAAGCAACAAACCTGTCTCTGGTGTGGTACAATGAGTGCACTTCCTGTTTTTACCACGGAGGTCATGTTTTCTGTTCAGTTTGTTGGTCTGTTTGTCAGCAGCATTACGGAAAAACTACTGGCCCAATTTTCATGAAAACTGGTGGAAGGGTGTAGCATGGGCCAACGAAGAAGTAGAGATTACATTTTGTGGTGTCCACAGCTGTTCGCGGCTGTCCGTGTACGCCGCCGTTCGGTAGGATAACCACGGCTTAAGGCTGCAGCAGCACAACTCCTGAGTGTACTGACTGGAGCGAGAGTTTATATTATAGCTCACGAATTCAACTTTTAATTCACTGAGTTCACAATTTATTTACAACTATCTGTTTTACCAGAAAAATTCTCCACCTCTGAAAAGGAAGCAAGTGGGATTTACATAAGCCACAGGGAAGAAAGATTAATTAAATATGACTGTATAGAACCAAAAAAACTGATCATGAAATTACAAAATAATAAATTAGTTTTTTGTTAATGAACAGAATATCTGAGTAATGCAACACAAACCTATTCATACATCTCTCCTTGAACTCCTCTTTGACAGTTTAAGTCCTCCTGCAGCTATGTCCTTTCAGAGTAAAAGTCTGAATGTAACGCTCTCCATCCTGCTCCTGTGAATACGTTCTGGTGGAGAGATCTCTCGGTCGTACTCTGCAATGCGAACGCCTCGTTCTCAACGCAGAGCAAAGCAAACAAGAAGAGAGAGTGTTTTCTGTGTGCTTGAAGTGAGAACTATCAGTAGCTTGTGGTCTCTTTTCGGCTAAACCACATCTACGAAACTTTTTCTTCTCTCCCTCTTTACATTTCCGTGTTTATATATCACCCCTGCCACCAACTTTCCTTCCCCATGTCATGGTTTAATTGCCATGACCAGCAGACGTATGGACGGGTGGTGGTGGCAGAAAAGGTTGCGTCTTGGTTGCGACGGGGAAGTTTTCTCCTCCATTACCCGTGCCCTGCTGAGGTTTCATTTCACGTCCTCCCCAGGCCGTCTGGATGCCAAGCAGCTCAGCGCCAGGCCAACGCTCCCCGCCAGCTCGCCCTTCATCCTGCAGGCTGCTTAACGATGCAATCTGCTGCTCACCTCTGACCAGACAGCTCCATTCACAGTTTTATCACAACACCCCAAAGAAGGCCCGTTTGTGCACCATTGGAGGGAAGAGATCAGGCCAATTATTGCACAGCATGTTAGATTTGGGATCTATGGATAAAAATGTCAAAATGGCTCGAAATTTCAACGTGTCCATGATTGTTTAATTTAACGTTGTGAAACGGTCAGTTTTACAGGCTACCCCTCCTGCCTTACTTTTGGACAGACCGGGAATAGCATATCAATATACGCTTGTCACAGGCATAGTGTCACTAGTGCCACTGAGGTAGGGTTAGATAACCGTGGTGGTTGACATTAACTTCGCTGACTAGCGAACAAAAGACTGACGCGATGAAATAAGTCAGCGTTACTTTTAGTTTCACACGGGACACGAACACCAGTCTCCTGTTGAAAGTGCTTGTTTGACCCATCCACCACCCTCTCAACCCCACCAGCAAACTCTCCTGCTATTAATACTACGTCACTTGCTCCGGTAGTCTAATATCACTGCGGGTGAAAGTACTGTGTTTGTTTGACCATCCATCCAGCCACCAACCTCCTCCCTCTTTTACTCCTGTCATAATTACTTCAGCTACTAGAGGTCACTGCGTAACAAGAAACATAAATATAGGTCGTTATGAGCTACTTGCACAGAAAACTTATACTGCTTATACTTTTTTTTGGCTTGGAGCTATTAATATCCATAATCCCCAAAACTCACTATGATTTTGCTGATCCCTAAATGCCAATGACAGGTCAAAGGTTCCCCTCGACCCCTTGGCCAACATTTTGATCGAGGACAACCTGTCTTGAAAAACTAAATGTCCAAATTTAAATCTAATTAAATTTTAATTTTAATGGGTACATTCTTGCTCCCTAGAGGATAAACCTTTTCATTTTCGGACATGGAACAAAAAAATCAACGTCAGACAGAAGATATCTAAACTTAGATAGCTTAGTCTATAGATAGTTAAGCTTATCTAGCTTTATTATTTAACACAATCATGCTCCCAGGGGGTTGCCCTTTCCATTCTGGAGTACTTCATGCTCCACTCTGTAATGAATATAACTAAGCACATTCAAGCTGACGCTTTAGACCGGTGGTCTGAAGGTTGGAGAGTCTGGCTGAGGTGAGTGTCGTCAGGCATCCCTGCAGACGAGAACTGGGCTCTCAGCGAAACTTCCCTGAATAAATAAAGGTTAAAAGAGCTGGATAACGTTTCAGAAATAGGTAACACAGGTCAAAGTATGGACACAAGATACTGCATCTAACAAACTGACTGCTATCAAGTTTACTTAGGAAATTCA